>CAOLHI010007489.1:0-26383 GCA_948474755.1 Ctenosaura bakeri
AACGGAAGTGCCCATCGCAGTCAGACATCTTGGTGTTGTTGCGTGGTAGGGAAAAAGTTAAGACTCCTTCCTCCGCAGTTTCAAACTGTGAGAAAGAAAAATGCTTGTGTAAATATTTTTGCAAGCCTGCCAGACACAGCTCCCATGGGAATGCTTATCTGTACTGTCCTGCTATCTGGTCCTGCCCATACGCACACAGCTGTGTTGATCCCATGTTCTTCCTGTGTGTTTCGAGACATGTTGTGACTATGCCTGTAACCACATGTGTTCTTGACCGCTGTATGCAATTTGCTACAAAATAGCAGACTGAGAAGATTTCTTCTTCACTTCTTCTGCGTCTCTTTCATTGCTAACTTGTTTTGTTTATCTACTGCTCTGGCTTGCAGTCTAAATGGCTGTTACTTAGCAGCTTGATTGATTACTCAGCAATAAAGTAGTTAAATGCTTTATGATGCCCTAAGTGGTGAGTTTTTCCTCTCTTGCGCAGCAAAGATGCCTGAAGCCACGTTTTGCTTCACCAAGGGGTTTGTCTGTTTTACAAATTCCCCCAGTTTCTTGTTACATTTTAAACAGGTGTCGCAGGATCGACAGCACTTAAAAAAGACTGTCGATGCCATAAACCAAGAGTTGGAGTTGAGGTCGTATACGAGGTCAGGGATGCTGAGGTCAATAGCAAGAACGATGCAAGAGACGCAAAGTGAAGAAGCTCTGATAGCCCACAGTGCAGCAGGAAAAAAAGGAACTGAGGAATTAGGATTTCAAGAGTGTAGCACTAGCTCAGTTCAGATACCATATGAAAACATGGTGTGCAACCTGTTTTCACATTGATCGACTTAATGCGTGGACTAAATGCAACAAGAGGAAGAAGTAAGCCTTCCTCGCATCTTATATCACGACACTGAAGGCATGGTTAACAGACATGTCCCATTTTCTTTATCAGATTTGAAAAAGGGACCTGTTTAGATGTAAATCAGGCTCTGGCTTCACATACACAGGCTGACTGCAGGTTAGCTTACTATGCTAAGCTACATACTTGCGTTACCCTTTTTCCCCACTGTTCCACTTCTAAAGAGCTTCTAGAAACTATTACAAAGCCTTCTGCATTTCTAAGAAAGTGATGCCATAGGTGCTTTTACAATAACCAAAGATTTGGTTATTCCTAGGGAGCAGAGTAACAGAGGACTTGCTTGCTTAGCACCCTTCAGAGAATACTGATTTGATTCCTTCCCACCATGCCAGAAGGTTTTCCACTATCTTCAACAATCTTTCATCTGACAAATGTGCAAAATGCACCTGACCATTATACTATTTGCATATTAATTACAAACCATTCTTTGTCAGTCTGGACACTGTCTCAAATGACATTTAAGAAATTCGGCCAGTGGTGTAATACTTGAATTGAACCTGAACCACCGTGTCCTATTGCTTCAAAATGTGGTAAAAACATTATTGTCATTTTTATTTCTGGACATACGTTCAGAAGTTAAGTATTTTGGGTAGATTATCTTGCAATCTCTTTTTATTTTCATTCATGGAAAGCAGCAGAGACTTTTCTACCTCTTTTTGTAGCTGAGTCTTTTCTCTTTCCAAAGCCAGGAACACTATCTGCAGCATTCCTACCTCATTCTTAAATCTTGCCACATCACCTTCTAATTCTTCATCCCGTTGTTTTTTTGCTGTTTGGCAGGAGGTTTGTGCAGACTTTTTTATTAGATTTCCAGATTCCGTACAAAAATATTTACAATTTCTGACGCCGTTATTAAAGTACTGCAGATTTTCTTCACTTTCCCCATTTGCTCCCCCATGACTGCCAGTGAGACATTCGAAAACTGTTGTTTTACAAAACATATTTGAAGCGTCTCTGCAACTGTGCACTGGTGAATAATCTGGACATTTTTCTGAAGCTATGGTATTCCTATTCATATTTTTTTCCAGTTGAACAAAGGTATTGTTATCTTTTTCTTCCTTTACATTTACTCCTGTTTCTTCTGTATTATTAGGCAACACCTCACTATTTGTTTTCAGATTTTCTTTGACATTTGGTCTCTCATTTTCACACATTTCAAAAGGAAACTTCTGAGAGGCAGAATTCTGAGGATATAAAAGAACAGGTTGCTTACCTGTAACTGTGGTTCTTCGAGTGGTCATCTGTGCCATCATACACTAGGAGCTTTAGCGCGGGTTCGGAAACTTCTAGAGCTTGTTCGCTTGGCGGGAACCCCTCCCCCACGCCGGTACTGCGCATGCTCCTCCCGCCGAGCAACGGTCTCTCCTCAGTTCTGTCGTCGCCGTAGAACCTACAGGGACCTGAGAAAGAGGGGAGGAAGGGCGGGTGTGTATGATGGCACAGATGACCACTCGAAGAACCACAGTTACAGGTAAGCAACCTGTTCTTCTTCTTCGTGGTCTCTGTGCCTTCATACACTAGGAGACTGTGTAGCTTACCGGTCGGATGGCGGGTCAGGTCCTACAGCACGGAAGCCAGCACCTCACGTCCAAACCGGGCATCTCTGCGCGACCGGCAGTCGAGCCTGTAGTGGCGCACGAAGGTCGATGGTTGGGACCAGGTCGCCACACGGCAGAGTTCATGCAGGTCAACTCCTCGCAGGAGGGCCGCAGAAGTAGCCACAGCTCTGGTGGAGTGGGCTCGAAGCAGGACTGGCGGAGGCTTCCTCGCGAGCTCATACGCCAGTTCAATAGTCCTCACCACCCACTTGGAGAAGCGCTGGGTGGACACTTTGAGGCCCCTCCGACGTCGCCCATAGCAAACAAACAGATGCGGCGTCTGTCGGAAGGAAGCAGTCCTGTCCTTGTAGAAGGCCAATGCCCGACGCACGTCCAGGGAGTGGAGGGACCGCTCCAACGGTGTCGTCGGGTTCGGGAAGAAGGCAGGCAGGATGATGCCCTGGTTGAGATGGAAACTGGACACCACCTTTGGCAGGAACGAGATGTCAGGTCTCAGGACCACCTTTTCCCTGTGGAAGACCATGAAGGGCTCATCGGACCGAAGAGCTGTGATCTCACCCGCTCGCCTCGCTGAGGTCACCGCTACCAGGAAGGCAGTTTTCATGGTCAGAAGCCTGTCATCCGAGGTCGCCATCGGCTCGAAGGGCGGCTTCGTCAGCTGCGAGAGCATCAGCGAGAGGGACCACGGCAGGGAGCGGCGGCGATACCGGCGGGTAGAGATGATGAAGTCCTTTCAGGAACCGCTTAACGGTGTCGTTCCTGAAGAAGGCCGATGCCACAGATCGTGGCGGTTGGTATGCCACGATCGCGGAGAGATAAACCTCAGGGATGGAAACGCCAGACCCTGTTGCCAGAGGTGCAGGAGGAAATGCAGGACGGTAGAGAGTCCCGCAGGCGATACCGGCTCACTCCTCTCGTTAGCGAAGGTCAGGAAGCGTCGCCATTTGTATTGATAGTTGCGATGGGTGGATTCCTTCCTGGCCGCGACGAGGACGGTACCGAGCACGGGATCGTCTAATGCAATATCCTCCAGGCATGGAGGGCCAGGCGTGGCAGGTCCGGATGGAGGACTGGCCGCCGGAGTGGGAGAGCAGGCCCGGTGTCGGTGGCAGCCGGAGCAGGTCACCTCGCGCAGCTCGTAGCAGGGGTGTGAACCAGTGCTGCCTCGGCCCGTACGGGGCTACGAGGATCGCGTCGGCTCGGTCAGCGAGGACCTTCGATATCGTCCGGCCGAGCAGCGGGAACGGCGGGAACGCGTAGAGGAGTTCCCCGGTCCACGGAAACTGGAAAGCGTCCCCGATGGAAGCGCGATCGTGGCCCGCTCTGGAACAGAATCGGCGACACTTCGCGTTTTCCCTGGTCGCGAAGAGGTCCGATCGATGGTTCGCCCCAGCGGTCCCGAATCAGTCTGAACGCCTCTCCGGAGAGAGACCATTCGTGATGGGATGAGGTGTCCCTGCTGAGGGCGTCTGCCGTGGTGTTCTCCTGCCCGGCCAGGTGAACTGCCACGGGATGCGTGTGCAGGCGAATGCACCATTCCCACAAGTCGAGTGCGATGTTGAGCAGGGTCGTGGAGTGAGTCCCTCCTTGTCTGTTGATGTAACAGACGGCGGTGGTACTTTTCCGTCAGAACCAGGACCGTGCGCCCCTCTACGACGTGGCGGAACGCCCGTAGCGCTTTCGAGACGGCGAGCAGCTCCAGCGCGTTGATATGGAGAGCGGTCTCGTCGTCGGTCCATCTGTCGCGGACTCTGAGATCGCCGCAGTGGGCACCCCATCCATACAGGGAGGCGTCGGTCGTTACCGTCACCTTCGGTGTCGGCTGTTGGAAAGGCATCCCTGACATCAGATTGCGTCACGACTGCCACCATCGGAGGGAAGAGCGGACGTCTTCCGGCAGCTGCAGTCGGAGTGTCTGTTCGTCTCGCAGGGGGTCGAATACGCGGACGAACAAGTGTTGAAGAGGTCTTGCTCTTAGTCTGGCGAGATATGTCACAGCGGTTGTCGCAGCCATGTAGCCCAAGAGCTGTTGGACACTTCTCGCAGATAGCGTCGGGGCCGTGCGGGCGTGAGCGGCGGCCCGGATCAGGGTTTGAGCTCGAGTCTCTGGCAGGTACGCCCTGGCGGAGGTTGAGTCGAGTGTTGCCCTGATGAAGTCCAAGATCCTCGCCGGCTCGAGGTGGGACTTCTTCGGGTTCACTCGTAGGCCAAGGCGAGTCAGAAGTGACAACGTCATGTGGACGTCGTGGTAAAGTCTCTGTTTGCAGGACGCCACCAACAGCCAATCGTCGAGGTAAGGGAAGACAGAAGCACCCTTCGTCCGTAGGAAGGATACCACCGGGGCCATGCACTTGGTGAAGACCCTTGGGGCAGTCGAGAGTCCGAACGGCAGCACCTTGTACTGGTAACAGGTGTCGTCGACTGCGAAGCGGAGGTACCGTCTGTGCTGCGGGCGAATGGTGATGTGGAAGTATGCGTCTCGGAGATCGATGGAGGCGAACCAGTCCCCTCGATGTAGGAAGGGCAGGATCGACGGTATCGTGACCATCTTGAACCTCTTGGGGCGGATGTAGTAGTTCACCCCTCTGAGGTTGAGGATCGGCCGGAGGGTACCGTCGGCTTTCGGTACCGTGAAATACCTGGAGAAGAAGCCGGTGGTCTTGGCTTCTTGCGGGAGCTGCTCGATCGCTCCTTTCTGGAGGAGGGACTGGATCTCTTCCAGGAGGGCCGGACTCGACGGGGTGGAGTAGTAAACGCCTCGAGGCGGAATATCGTGAAACTCGATGGCGTAGCCAAGACGGAAGATGGAAAGCACCCAAGAGTCCGTAGTGACACGTTGCCACTCCAAAAGGTGTCGAGCTAGAGTCGGGCGGTCTACGAGCGCAGATGGTAGGCTGAAAAGTGGGTAGTGGTAGGTCCTGCCAGGCACGTCAAAACCGAGACTTTGCGTCCGAGGAGGACTTCTTAGACGAAGCCGGGCGACGTCTAAAGGTGCGTCTGGCCGACGAGCCGGAGGACGGTCTTGACTGTCCGGACTGGGCCGAACGCTGGAACGACGAGGTGGAAGATCGTCGCCAGGATGGGCGGAAGGTGGAGGCCCTGCGGGCTTGCGTGGCCGGCTGGAGCCCGATCTTTTTGGCAGTCAACCTCGCCTTCACTAGGTTGTCCAACGCCTGATCGGTGGACGAGTTGAACAGGCCCTCACCGTCGAAGGGGAGATCCTTTCGATCCTCCTTCTGGTGTCCTCTTGAATGTCGGCCGGTCGCAGCCAGGCATGGCGGCGCAGGCCGATGGATCCCGCCATGACCCGGGAGGCGATCTCCACGGCGTGCCGGGAGGAGGCCATCTGCTGCCGAGCGATGGAGATGGCCTCGTTGAAGATCACCGAGGAGGCTTGACGGATGTCCTCCGGTACCGCCTCCATCGCCGGTTGAAGGCAGGGCGAGCACTTTCTTCAGGTATGCCGCGAGGCAAGCCTGAGTGTTGGACAGCCTGATCTGCAAGGAGGCGGCGGAATAGAACCTCCGGGCGTTGGCGTCCAACTTTCTGCCTTCCTTATCCGGCGGGGTGGCGTGCTGCCTGCCGGTCCCTTTTGTTTGTGCCGACTCGACCACCAGAGAGTTCGGTGCAGGGTGGTTGAAGAGATAACCTGCGTTATCCTTCTGCACCCTGTAGAGGTGCTCCAGACGCTGCGGTATCGGCTGCGCCGAGGCCGGTCGATCCCAGGCGGCCTTCACCACTTTGGAGATCCGAGGCAGGAGAGGCAGCGGGGCCGTGGCAGGTTGCTTCCCCTCAAAGACGGAGAAGACTGGATCGTCGTCCTCCGGCTCCGCCTCGGCGATCTTAAGGCCAAGGGTAGAGGCCATGCGGAGCAGCATCGCAGAGAACAGGTGGACGTCCTCTGGAGCTCAATCTGGGATCGGATCCCCGAATCCCAGTGGAGAGACTCCTGGGAGGCCGCCTCAGACGCCTCCGACTCCGCGCTCGAGTCGTACGACTCCGAGCTCGGTGAGTCCTCTCGCCGCTCGCTTTCCGGCTCCTTCACGGCCGCCACAGGTGCTGCCTTCTTAGGCTTCTCTGCAGCCGGAACGCTGGTAGTGGCAGCGTCACGTCTGGGCTGGCTGACCACGGACTTCACCTTTTTAGTGGTGACTGGGGTAGTCTGGCAGGCTGATGTCGTAGCCCGCTCAGTAACCACCGACTCCGTAGGGCGCGTCGCCGTTGCCGTGATTCTAGGAGGTGGCGATATCACCCAATATTGAGGTGAAGGCTCCCTCGCCCTATGGTATCGAGGAGAGGGAGAGCGGCTGAAGGAGCGGCGGTCCGACGGTGACCGGCTTCGGTGGCGACGGTACCGAGCCTCTTCCCCTCGAGGCGAGCGAGATTCACTCGCGCTGTCTGCGGGGTGACTCGGGACCTCCGGAAGGTCTCCCAGCGTCTCGGGTCATGATGGTACCGATCCGGTACGATGGTGAATGTGACCGATAAGAGGCCGGGCGCTCTCTCCACTCAGACTCCCTCGCGTACCTGGCCACGTAGGACGCGAGGTCTATCTGGAGGCAGACGAGCGAGGTTGTTCCTCTCTAGTCTCCCTAGGAGGCGGCGAGGCCACCGGACACTCGGAAGAGCGGGACCGGGACCTAAAGGAGGTCGAACGCCGCTCCGGAGAAGCAGAGGGCTCTCTCTGCGGCAGGTGGGCCGACCTGCGACGGCTGGAAAGGCGGTGGCGCTCCTCCACCAGGTTGGAGGGTCTGCCACAGGCGAGTGGGCGCTCTTAGGAACGTCCTCGATCTCATCGTCCGAGAGATCGACGAACTCGCCTCGCCCTTTAGAAGGCTGTAGAGTTGGAGGAGGAGTGGGAGGCTGAACGTCCCCAGCCGGGGAGCGCTTCTTCTCCTTCTTCTTCTTCTCCTTCTCCTTGCCCTTGTCTGCCCGTCCGGAGCGGGGCGCTTTTAGTGGGCGTCTCCTTCAGGGGAGCCTCAGCCTTCTTCGCCGTCGAGGGTCCTTTCGCTGACTTGGCAGCCCACCGACAGCTAGGATCCTCGGTAACGCCGAAATCAGCATCTGGCTGGTACCGAGCCCGATACCGACGAGGTGGACGGAACGGCAGCCGCCGATACCGTCGATGGCGTGGTCGTCTTCTTTTCGGCCATTTAGGAGACGGAGGTCGTCTCTGACCGACAAGCCTCTCCCCAACAATACGATTTTAAGTCTCGCGGACCTGTACGGAGAGTCCGGGGAGTAAAATACCACAATTGGGCAAGTCCGAGTGTTTGTGGGACTCACCCAAACAGAAGAGACACTCCTTATGGCCGTCGTTGAGGGCAACTTTGGACCGCAGACACGCACTTTTTGGGGGAGAAGAGGACCTAAGGGAAAGGAAAATGGAAAAGATAGAAATCACCAAGAGCCCAAATGGGAAGTCAGGAGGTAAGAGACAGTGCCAAAAATCGGTAAACCCGTAATGTCGCAGCCAAGCACCAAAAGCAGAGGGACCAACAGAAGAGAGAGCCTCCAGTACAGGCGAGGAGAGGAAGAGACTGAGAGAAGCCATTCTCAGAGGAGACCCGCAGGTGCCCAGTGCAGAGCGGCTCCCACGACAAGCTGTTGAAGTTTCCGAAACACTACCGCGCAGGGCGCTTAAAGTTCCTAGTGTATGAAGGCACAGAGACCATGAAGAAGAATTGCATTTTCAATCATTATTTCCTTTTCTGCAATGATAAGCTTTAACTCTCTAGTATCATCCTGTCCTGGTATACCAAATGCAGTTTCAGACAGATGAGATGGTTGTGATTCATTTATACCCTCTGAGAAACCTCTGGGGCCATCTTGCAATTGTTCTTCAACAGCAATCTTACTTTTTTTCTCATTTCACCAAACATCAGCTTGAGTTTTGCTACAATCCTCTTAAAATGAGATTTGACTTCCCTTTTTCATTTGCAACCCACTTTTTTTCATATCTTTCTTCCCAGAGTTCTGAACTAAAAGGACTGCTTTCACTGTTTGGTTCCTCATCGTGATTTACTGTCCAATTTTCTTTTCATCACAAGCACATGGGAGCTGTGTGTATCTATTACATTTTTTTCCTCATACAAACAAGTATGAACAGAGAGAAATTAACAAACAAGAATTGACATATTAAAATCATGCTCCAGTTTCACAATAAAAGCTTTTATTCTGTTTTTTAAGGAGTAATAAGGACGATTTACAATATCTTTTTCAAGTAGGTATTATTAAGAATAACAAACGATCTTATTAACAGTATGTTTGCTTTTACAACAATGTATTACTTGAAATTATTATGCTGCAGCATCATTATAACTGAAACTCATTTTCTGCATTCTCCAAGAAGAAAAATACATATAATCTATCAAAGGCTAACACTTATTCTTCAGCTTATTACATTTAGATAAAAGAAAACTAGGTAGTGCCCCAACATTATTGTATTTCCTATACAGATTTCCATTTTTTGTGCAGACACAAGAGCTAAGTAGATCGGAAAAGGGGCAAACCAGATGTCTTGGGCTGGTCAGGGACATCCAACAGATTACAGCTTCTAACTCAAGTGAAATCTGTATACCACCACTAAACCTATTAAGCCCACAGAGTTTCCATTCAAGCCAGTCACACATATCAACTTCTAAAATGTCTGTGGAGACATGGGGGGCACGCCCACCTAGTCAAGAACTGTTATTGCTCCTCGGTCTGAAAATCACCTCAAAATAGTCTCTGCTTTAGTTACGTTGTTCTGCTGATGAGTTGCTTAAATAGGTCCCCAAGGAAGCCAACTTTGTTGGAACAGCTCCTAGTAGGATCTTGCAACAGAAGTCTCTGTGCAAGCTGAGGGCTTCATGGTTTGAGCAGGATAGTTTTGGGGTTTGAGTAGGATACTGCCACATTTCTTCCTGGAGCCATCTCCATGAAGAAAACTCCAAAAAGGCATCTGTAGCAGAGACTTGCAATACGAGCAGAAAGTAACAAACGATCATTTGCCCCCACACGTTTCTTAGCAGGAAAAGCCCTAACTTGCTCAAAAGTTAAAAGGGGAGAGCAGGAGACAAACATTTCAATTTCTCTTCAAATTGGTGCGTGTTGTTAAGCTATTCATACATGAGATGTATGTATAAGCAGCTATACATAAGAGATATTACCAGGTATTTGAATATTGCATAAGAAAATTTTATACTACATTGTAGACATCTCTAGAATAACATATATGTAGACTATAAACACTTCGGAGTAGACTTCTTTCTTTAGAACTGTGGCTGTCATCAACCTTCAAAGTAAAGATCTAGTAATGGAAAGCAGCAAGTCTTTAAGTTTCCTCACATTTGCATGCCTATCAAAACAAACACGACACCATACATAATACATTTGTACTAGTGGCATAACTCTGTTATGCTTTATCTCTATGTATACTCGGTAGAGATTCTACACAAAACAGTAAGGGAATGGTGTATGTTCCTGTCTTATCAACTTTTGCAGACATTTCTGAAAGTAAACTATATAGGTCCTCCTTACCTGCAACCTCCGCATCTGTGACTTCAAGCATCTGTGGAGTGGCAACATGCACACAGATGTGTGGAATCATCCACATGCACATCACTGCCACTGAAGATAATGGGATGTGAACAATTGTGATTTTCTATTTGGGGGGATTTCTGGAATGGACCTCCCCCCACTGCATATACAGAAGACCCACTCTTTTTCTGTTCCTCTATGGAGGGAAGGTCCTATAAATGTGCTGAGATCACAACAAACAAAGATCTTAAGAACATTCTAATTTGGTTAAAAACTACTGAACCAGTTCAGTCTTCCAAGAGTACGTGGAAATTCATAACTACCATATAATCCATGTTTCTGCATATACGGTATCATATCTGCATAGGGCAAGAACTAATAAAATAGAGACTGGAAGAACATCAAATTTGTGCGTTTAACTTGGCTCTGAAGTGCCTGTATAACCCAAGAACTAACTAAATGTCCATTACAGCCTCTTAATAGTATTTGATACCAATAGTCATAAGTAATTTCTAATCGACATACCTTCGTTTTCATCCCTTTCCAGTTCTTCAGTGTCCTTTTGTTCACTACATTCCTGGCCTGTAAAAATACTAGATTAGCATATTTGTGTTTGAACATCTCACTATAGTCTAAAACATTTTGATTTCTAATAAAAATAATTGAATATGATCCTGCTTCACTTCAACTGTTGAAATATTTTCATCAGTCTGGTTTTCTGACTCTACCCTATTCTGAGATCTTAAGATACAGGATAGGATATAAATAGTTTGCTATGTAAATGGTTTAAGAAACAGAGAATCAGATTTTTAAACCTGCTACTTCAACAGGGTGTAGTATTCAAATATCTTGGGGAGCAGCAGTTTTCAAAGCTGACCCACTCTGAGTACGAAGGACGCTACCTAGATTCCTTTAAAAACAAGATATATTCTATCTTATAAGTAGCACAACCAAAATATTTATAGGGAATAGGAGAGATATTTATAGCCCAGTATAATAACATGCTTAAAATAAAATTAAGGCTGCAACTGTTTTCTCAGAACTTGCAAACCTTTTCCCTCCTCCCTCCCTCTCCAACTTCCTACCTTACTGTCTTAGCTTTCTCACTTCACTGCATTGTCTCCTATCTCCCTGGCAATATATCATATTCGCTCCATCCTATACACTTTACCACCTGACCTCCCCTATATATCAAGTTTACTCCACTAGATAAAAACAAGCACAAAAGTATCTAATTTTGAACTCCGGAGTCCTCAGCTTAGCTGGTTTTAATGAAAACAACTGGGTTGTATAAATGACCCAAATTTTACACAGTATCTTCTTTGGTGTACAAGCGGATTTTGGTTTTGTAAAGAATGGTGTCAGTACCTTTTGAAGCCACTGTTATCAGTAGTTCTGCTCTTGAAGGAACAGGGGGTTCGGTCACACCAGCAGTTTTTGCTAATTGTAAAGGTGATGTACGGTCTCCCACCATCGAGATGTCATAGACTTTTGTACAGGGAACTCTCTTAAGCGATTAACAAGTAGAATCCCAGTCAGATGCATCTGAAATCATCAGGACATCCAAAAGAAAACAAAATAAAAACAAAGAGAGTAAACTCGATCATATATTTGCATTCTTTAGAATGCAGATTATAACTGAATGTATTTTAAACTCAATAAACAGGGAGACCTACAACCTGCTAGAAGTAAATAAATAGGACTTTTGTGAACTAAAGCATTCATCTTTGTAACGTGGACTAACATTTGTCTTTGCAAAATCCCTTTAGGGACTTCAGTAACTGGATACGGATTGAGATTAATGGAGGTCGTACTGGCTCTCTTTTCTTTAGAGGAGACCAACATTTAGCTGATTATCTCTAATTTTTGCAAATGGTGGGCGAAGGGAATACAGTGGGTTTATGTACTTATTTCACCTGTGCTGGATAAAGTATGTATTGTCATGTAAAACTTTCTAGGCAAAAGCCAAAAAAATAGAAATAAAAACACCAAAGAACCTTCAATATCATCTGCATCATCTAAACCAAGCTCTTCCATTAAATCTGAAAGAAGAAAAAATGTTTTCAGCTAAAAAAGGCAAAATCTAATGTCTTGAACTCAGAGCAAAAGTCATTTTACCAAGGATTACCTGATTTTTGCTTCTCTCTGTTCTCTCTATGCTTTACGAGACGAGAAGAAGTAGCATCTTGTTGCGGAGCGGGTGGTAGCAGTTTCTGGCTATAAAAATAATCCAAGAGAGAATGAAAAACTGAAGTTTCTTACAAGAATACTACTTGTACAAAGACTCACAAAGGGCACCCATACTGTGGGGAGGGGCCTGCATGCAGAATCTATGGGTGAACTCTTCCAGAGAAGGGGCCACATACAGTCCACTCCATGTGAGCTGGAGCACGAGGAGTGCTTCAGCTGCCTAATGCAAAAAAAGAATAATCCATGGGAAACTGCTCCAGAGATGTGGTATAACAGCCTAACAATAACTAATAAAAACAATCTTCTTCTTGTCTCTGTTGACAGTGGAAAAGGCAATGCTGGAATTGGAAGAAGATCTAGGTTTCCTTTTCCCCTGCTTGGAGCCATGGTTCAAATCTCAATTTGCACTCCAACCACATAGAAGGTGAACTAGAACTTAATTTGTACAACTAAAGGAAAACTACAACTGCCATCTTTCCCTTTTTTGGTCAGAATGGTTTTGATCTGTCTTTGTTCTCCACAGAAACAACTTCTAACCATCCACCAAAGAGTGTAGAATTATTTCCAAAAGCAGGTTATCTTTGGAACCTGGAAAACAAAATCCCTAGCTGTTCACCCCACATGTGTTTTGGTAGCTATGTTACATTTAATTTGATCACATATAGGGGGAGAAAACCCCATTATCTTCTTTGGACAATTTATTAATGGTTTGGACAAGCAGTCTGTTACAGCTATTTCCTCTGCCCCAAAGCAATACAGCACCGGGGTCAGGAAATCCAAAATTCATGGCAAAGGTCATAAATGCTGAAGCTTCAAAGTTTTTACAGAAAGCAGCCTTGACTCTTGTACTGTAAAAATCATTTGTCCACAAGTAAGGAAAATTACATGGGAAGAGAGAGATGCTACAAGTAGATGGAGCACAAAAAGCTTGCACTTCTTCCATTGCTTTATTGGACTGCGTATGACGCTCACTTGCCAGTATACAAACTAGGTTAACATTCATCCCATTGGCCCAATATGAGCTTCTGTACTTTCTTCAGGGAGGTGAACAGTGAGAAGAGAACTTAGGCGTGTGCTGAAGAAAGAGTTTTAGCCCATTGGTAGATGGGGGGGGGGTGGCCTATTCCTCATGTTTCAAGTGTTCCGCACCTATAGTAGTGGAAATGCTCTGTGTCGGGAGGGGAAGACAAAGGGGAGAATGAAAACTTGGAGCCAAAGGGAAAAAAAAACAAAGAGGAAAGAAAAGCAGCAGTATTTACTTGGTTGAGGCTCTTAGGAACTCCAGCTCAGCCCCAGTCATTACCAGCAGAGCTGGTCTGGGAAGTCTGGGTGTCTCCTTTACTGGAGAAAATAAAGTTATAAGTGGTGCCTATGTAATCCAGAGGAAAGCACCACCAAATGTTCTCTGTGGGACCTCTGGAAAACAAAGGGGGGAAAAAAAGGGGAAAAAAACACCCCCACAATATTTAAATTAACCTACTTAGATGTGATCTGATGCCAGAGCTGTATTTACCTTTATATCCTCTGATTTCCCTACAATATCAAGAGAAACAAATTAGTGATATTAATAATATTAATAATAATGTACTGTAATTTTCAGTAGCTATTTGCTGTACTGAACATATTTGGAAACAGTTTTAACCATTTGAAATTTGTTTTTGTGTTGGAAAGAAAAAGTGCCCGCTTAACACATTTCAAGGCACTGAAAATTATGTATGTAAGACATTAAGGATGCTATTCTGTGCAGACTTAGTGACAGTAAGCACCATTCAACAGATTAATTGAGGAAATTTGTGCAGAACTATTTAACTAGAAGATATTAGTATTTTTGGCTTCTTTGACAGACAGTTCCATTTCCAAGCCAAAATGACAAAATAAAGAAATGCAACTATATAAAGATAAGATCTTTACAGGGTATCTGTTATTGTGTGCATTGTATATATGATAAACTTTCATTTCAAAGAACTGGCTAATTTGTAAAATATGGAAGGTATATTGTACAAAACAGACAAACAATTGGCAAGAAAACGTTTACCAAAAACTTACTATCATATGGCTCTTGAGTAATACTGTGCATGTGTGTCCTAATTTTGGAAGAAGATGCTGGCAAGGTACTGGCAGCTGGTTTTCTCTGGCTTTCAGTAATACGCTGTTGGAAACAAACCACAAAGACAGTTGGAGTCAAAAACTTTGGCACATGTATACTGATTGCTAGTGTGCATATTTGCAGACTTCCTCATTGTGCTTTCTATACCCACTGTCCTCCTCCCATCACTTTAACCTGCAGCCATTTTTAATCTTAGTATCTTCTGTCTTTTCTTCATTAAACATGTGTTCAACTAGACACAGTAAGTAAAGCTACTTATATGTTTTATAAAGATGACTAAGGGACTTCCTGCACTACACTGTCATCCTGCTATTATTCCACTTTCAACAGCCTATGAAATCTTGGGGTTTGCAAGATTCTAGGGAGGGCTCATGACAAATTTATGAGCCAGAGAGCTCTTTGGCCTCAGTAAACTGCAAAGCCCAGAATTCCACATGATGTTGAAAGTGGAATAATCTTCAGTGTCATAGCTATGTTTCTCTTCAAATGAATGATCAGACAGTTCACAATTCACCTTTTCATACAAATGTTCATCTTGCCAGGCAGTAACAGACACTGGCATATCACCTGATCCCTGCATTTCTTCATCTTGTAATCCACCTATTTCATGATGACTGTTTCAAAGATTTCCTTCCAGCTCCTGTTCATTATGCTCAAGAGTTCTTCTTTTTTCTGATTTTTCAAAGTACTCCTCCTCTTCATTTTTTATCTTGCCCTGACTTGCTACTTCTATCTTTTCATCTTCCCTTTCTTCACTGAAATCTTCCTCCAGTTTCTTCCTTCTTCTTCTTCCTCTTCCTCCTCCTCCTCCTCCTCTCTCTCATCATGAATTTCTTCCTCCTCATTACTTACAGAATCATTTGGATTATTTAATTCTTGGTCATTGGGATTAATATTTTTTTGAGATTCTGCTTTAATGTTTTCTTTAATGATTGGTTACTTTCATTTTCATTGTCTTCACAGAACAATATGTGGGTAGAAAAATACACAAGATAAAACAAACGACTGGTTGAAAATGTGAAGCAAAAATTATTACCTGCTTAGAGCGCAACTGAGAAGCCATCTGAGAACATTTGGAAAAGAAGCCAGGTAAGGAATGGGTAGGCTGAGGGAAGGATTCAGCTTGGAACAAAGGCTTAGGAAGGGACTCATTGGCATCTTCAACTTCACAATCTGATTTATTTTGTTGTGAACTTGCTATACGTGCTGTTCTCCAAACGCTACTTTTCACATCTATTACATCAAAATACAAAACACACACAATTAAGAACAAAAGAAAATTATTAAAACCCACAGTTTCATATAGGCAAGCCATACCTAATAAATCGTTTTTAAGCAACTTACAGCTTTTCTTCCATTGCTGAAAAACATTCCTTAGGTGAGCCAAACTTGGTTTGGGAAGTTTCTGCAAATAAACATTGAAGTACATTATGATTTCTCTCTAGGAACAATTGATGAATGACATTCAGCAATCTGTTAGAGAGCTTAAATGATGGCATCTCCATTATCCACATTTTATCCTATATGTGGCATAGGTTGAGAGATAGTGACAGGCCCAGTATCACTTAGCATTACAACTGAAAATGTGTACTTTGATCTTCCTGTATCATCCACCAGATTGTTTAAAGCTTGTTTATCTATACAAAAAAGTTAATATGAATTCCCCACAAAATCTTGAACATCAGTAGTAGTAAACATCAAAAGCATCAAAACTGAGGCCTGTTTTGAGCATTCAGCCTCTGAAGTCCTGGAAATATTTAGGTGTATTGCAGGCACAAAAGAACACAGCACTTTGCAGACATCCAAATTACTACACTGTGGAAGATAATTCAGATTGTTTTCGGTTCCTTAAAAGCTACAGATGTCATAAATGAAAAAAAGAGAGCAGGATTTCTTCTGAGTAAAACTATCAATTATTGAAGGTCATTAGACAAGGGAGGCCCTTATACTATTTAAAAGAACTGAAAGCCTCTAACCAGTTACAAATGTCTGGGCTCATTTTACACGTCATGGTCCGGGTGCAAAAGTTGTTTAAGTGAATCAATAGGGACTTGGTAAGTCAACACTTATAGAAATCCCCAGGACTTTTGCAGAAGGCAAATGGCAACATACTGATCGCTCTCTCATGGGCTCCGTGACACCAGTTGGAGAAAGGGAAGACCTTGGTCAAAAACCAAGTATTGGAAAGAAGAGCCAACATGTAGACCGAGATCAGAAACGCAAAGCTGGAGAAGAGATACACCTCACCAACAGTTCCTTTGGTGCTGTGCTGTGGTGGGAAGAAAGGGAACCGAAGGTCTCAGCGGGAATCAGGCTAGCCACAAGGACTGGGGAGGAGAGGCTACTGGCAAAACACTTGTATGACAGCTCTAGAAGATTCTGGATGATGCACAGTGCAGGTGCAGTAAACCCATCTGTGTGAGTCGTAGAGACCATGAAGAACAATCCACATTCTTTTAAATTGAAATGGAAAAAGAGTTATAATGTCTTTTCTTTTTATAAAAGTCATCTCTTTATGGCATTACTGTACTTTAAATTTTAAAGGCTTTGCCATGGAGCCTCTGCAGCTGCCACAATCTCAGGTTAGATTATCATTTGAAATTAGCTCAACTCACAGTTGGTAGAATGTTTCATGAGAATCTCTTATCTGTCTCTGAAAGTCTTCTATTCACTTAAAGCTTCTGTTGCCAATTTTAAAAGGTGGGCAGATGTAGCTTGGTTTAGTTATTGGTCAGCTGCATACAGGCAATGGGGAGGACAGGCTCTTCAGGTATTCCTGATCAGTCATTTGAGGGCTTGCCGTCCCCCTCCCCAGGCTCTGGGACAAGATCTCGGACTGGTATGAAGACCTTGACACTCTCTGTCCCCAGAGAGCAGTACTGGTCCCCGATAACCAACTCTGATGTCCGATGCCAGTTACCACTAGGACAAGCTGACTTTCCACTTTGCCATTCCACCAGAAGTCCACCAGAAGTGGAAGGCAAAAACTTTTAAAAAGGTAATGCTTAAAAGTAATCAGATCTGCTGCATGAGTTCTATATCTGTGTAAGACCATAGAGGAGGCCTCTCATCTACCACAGAAGGCGGGAATGCTCACAGTCAGAGTCAAGGTCAAGTCTGTGACTGCAAGGCTGCTCCACAGGGCCTGTCGATGTCGACTCTGAGATTGTTTCAACAGTTAACGGCTAGGGAGTTGGGCCCGTGTAAACCTCTCTTTGTCTTCCCTTCTCTGGGCCTTGGCTAACTCTTTTTCAATAGATTTGCCTGGAGTAGCAGGTTGCGGTAGAGAGGACGCTGTCAAGGCAGAAGCTCTGGATCTTGAGGAGTGGGCCATCGATAAGAAGGAGGTTTGTTGAGATCAGGATGAAGTGGGAACAGGAAGCTGCCCCATCTTGTGGGACGTCCTTTCGGGCAGTATGTCTAGATCAGTGGTTCTCAACCTGAGGTCGGGACCCCTTTGGGGGTCGAACGACCATTTCACAGGGGTCGCGGCTCCTCAATCCTGCCCCTCCCTTGAAGGAGGCACCTCAGCCAATGGAAGCAGTGCTTCTGAGACCCCTGCGCTGGGAGGAGGGAGAGGAGGCATGCTGGGCGTTTCCCCTGTCTTTCCCCTGCCTGGTGGGAAAGCACTGGAAGAGCCTGAGGTGGAGCCGGAGATGCGGAGAGCGAGGAGAGAGCTGGAGCCTGAATGTTAAGGCGGAGGTGAGGACACCGAGAGGAGAGAACTGGAGCCAGAGCGTAAGGCGGAAGTGAGGAGAGGAGACCCCGCGCAGGCGAGAGGGGAGAGGAGGTGTGCAGCCAGGCGCTGCTTGGACGCTCCCGCCTGCACCACACACACAGAGACACACACACAGAGGGCTTCCCCTTCAGTGTTCCTTTCCCCCTCCATGCCGGCTTGCAGAGTCAGAGTTGCTTGCCGGGGTGAGTGAGCAGCCGGGCGCTGCTTGGATGCTTGCACCCGCACCACACACACACACACACACAAACACACACAGAGGGCTTCCCATTCAGGGTTTATGGCGCTGCAGCAGGGACGTCTGGGAGGTAGAGCCCCGTCCCCTCACCCTCTTCGCCTCATGCTTATTAGTCCGGTGAACAAGTTGCTTGCCGGGGCGAAGCGAGCAGCTGGGCTCCGCTTGCTTCCCAAAGTGGCGGGGCTGCAGCAGCGGTGATCGCCCGGAGTCGCCCGTTCCTTCTGGGCACACTGCTCCACGGGAGTTGTTGGTGCGGCTGTTGCCTTTGGTCCGGCAGGCAAAGGGGGAAACTTTCCTGTGGCGGATCTGCCATCCGACGGGGGAGATCAGTCCCTCCAGAACCGAGAACTCAGTCAAAAAGGAGCAGGACCGTGGCCAAGGGCTTCGGTTTGTGTAGCAAGAGCCCCCGAGGCTCCTTGGTAGGGGGTATTTTTTTGGTTTTTTTTGGTTTTTGACCCGGAAGCTGACTCTATGATCTGTCCTGTGGACTTTGGCCATTTCCACATTCCCGTGTTATAGCGCTATGATTCCACTTTCACCATCCTATGGAATCCTGGGGTTTGCAGTTCAAACTGCAAACCCCAGGATTCCATAGGATGGTGAAAGTGGAATCATAACGCTACAACAGTCTAGTGCAGAAATAGCCAGGATGACTTTCTCCTCTTGCTTTTGTTGTGCGTGGACCCTTGGTGCTTGCCACACGCAGGTGTTGTGTTCTTCGCCCTGACCGTCTTGCATTCCTCACTTTTTGTATGTCCAGCGTCCGCACTCCCTTTAAGGGGGAGGGGGGAGGGGGAAACAAAACACGTCTGCTTATGCCGCCGCCATCTTTCCTCTCTCCCTGTCCTTCCTCCCTGCGCCTCGTGTAAAATGTGGGCTGTTTCCGCATTGCCTTTGGGAGTGACTGGCTTTTCTGAACTGTGGAAACCCAACATTCAGAACTAGAACTACTGCCTTAATTCTGGCATTGATGGACGCTCCGTGCTTAAAAAAACGGGGGAGGGTTACCAGTTTTTAATAATAATAATAATAATAATAATAATAATAATAATAATAATAATAATAATATTTATTTCTATCCCACCTCTCCAGTCTATCCAGAGCAGTGATTTTGGGGCAGTGTCCCAATCTATTTGATGTTGGAAATAACTAACTAACTAAATAATAAATAAATAAATAATAACGAAAATGATTTCATGGTTGGGGGTCGCCACAAACATGAGGAACTGTATTAAGGGGTCACGGCATTAGGAAGGTTGGAGAAGAACAGGTTGCTTACCTGTAACTGTGGTTCTTCGAGTGGTCATCTGTGCCATCATACACTAGGAGCTTTAGCGCCTGCGCGGTAGCGTTCGGAAACTTCTAGAGCTTGTTCGCTTGGCGGGAACCCCTCCCCACGCCGGTTGCTGCGCATGCTCCTCCCGCCGAGCAACGGTCTCTCCTCAGTTCTGTTGGTCCACCATAAACCTACAGGGACCTGAAAGAGAGGGGAGGAAGGGCGGGTGTGTATGATGGCACAGATGACCACTCGAAAGAACCACAGTTACAGGTAAGCAACCTGTTCTTCTTCTTCGTGGTCTCTGTGCCTTCATACACTAGGAGACTGTGTAGCTTACCGGTCGGACGGCGGGTAGGGTAGCCAGCACGGAAGCCAACACCTCACGTCCAAACCGGGCATCTCTGCGCGACCGGCAGTCGAGCCTGCTAGTGGCGCACGAAGGTCGACGGTTGGGACCAGGTCGCCACACGGCAGAGTTCATGCAGGTCAACTCCTCGCAGGAGGGCCGCAGAAGTAGCCACAGCTCTGGTGGAGTGGGCTCGAAGCAGGACTGGCGGAGGCTTCCTCGCGAGCTCATACGCCCAGTCCAATAGTCCTCACCACCCATTTGGAGAAGCGCTGGGTGGAGAAACACTTTGTACGGCTCCCTCCCAACCTCCTCCCTCCTGAACAGAAATGGCCACGTCTGTTGACAGTGGCTCTGTGCATCTGGCCATGTCACAGCCTGCCAGCCTCCTGAGGGACCGCTCCAACGGTGTCGTCGGGTTCGGGAAGAAGGCAGGCAGGATGATGTCCTGGTTGAGATGGAAACTGGACACCACCTTTAGGCAGGAACGAGATGTCAGGTCTCAGGACCACCTTGTCCCTGTGGAAGACCGTGAAGGGCTCATCGGATCGAAGAGCTGTGATCTCACCCGCTCGCCTCGCTGAGGTCACCGCTACCAGGAAGGCAGTTTTCATGGTCAGGAGCCTGTCATCCGAGGTCGCCATCGGCTCGAGGGCGGCTTTGTCAGCTGCGGAGAGGCACCAATCAGAGGGACCACGGCGGTAGCGGCGGCGATACCGGCGGGTAGAGATGATGTAGTCCTTTCAGGAACCGCTTAACGGTACTCGTCCCTGAAGAAGGCCGAGGCAGCCGACCGTGGCGGTTGGTATGCCACGATCGCGGATACACCTTCAGGGATGGAAACACCAGCCCCTGTTGCCGGAGGTGCAGGAGGAAATGCAGCGAGTGAGAGAGCCCCGCGGGCGATACCGGCTCACTCCTCTGGTTCACGAAGGTCAGAAACGTCGCCACTTGTATTGATAGTTGCGACGGGTGGATTCCTTCCTGGCCGCGACGAGGACGGTACCGAACGAGGTCGTAGTGCGATATCCTCCAGGCATGGAGGGCCAGGCGTGGCAGGTGCCGGATGGAGGACTCGGCCGCCGGAGTGGGAGAGCAGGTCGGTGTCGGTGGCAGCCGGAGCAGGTCGTCCCGTGCGGCTTGTAGCAGGGGTGCGAACCAATGTTGCCTCGGCCAATACGAGGGGCTACCAGGATCGCGTCGGCTCGGTCGGCGAGGATCTCGATATCGTCCGGCCGAGCAGCGGGAACGGCGGGAACGCGTAAGAAGGAGTTGCGTCCCCACGGAAGTCGGAAAGCGTCCCCGATGGAGGCGCGATCGGTGGCCCGCTCTCGGAACAAACAGATCGGCGGACGCTTCCGCATTCCCCCTTGGTGGCGAAGAGGTCGATCGATGGTTCGCCCCGGCGTGCGATCAGTCTGAACGCCTCTCCGAGGGGCCAAGTACGTAATGAGGTAGGGTGTCCCTGCTGAGGGCGTCTGCCGTGGTGTTCTCCTGCCCGGCCAGGTGAACCGCCACGGGATGCGGCGTGCAGGCGAATGCACCAGTCCCACAGGTCGAGCGCGATGTGGAGCAGGGTCGTGGAATGAGTCCCACCTTGTCTGTTGATGTCAGCGGCGAGGTGGTGTTGTCCGTCAGAATAGGACCGTGCGCCCCGCTACGGCGTGGCGGAGCGCCCGCAGGGCTTTCCAGACGGCGAGCAGCTCCAGCGCGTTGATATGGAGAGCGGTCTGATCGTCGGTCCCATGTCGCGGACTCTGAGATCGCCGCAGTGGGCACCCCATCCATACAGGGAGGCGTCGGATCGGATGCCCCGTCACCTTCGGTGCGGCTGTTGGAAAGGCATCCCTGACATCAAGATACATCGCGACTGCCACCATCGGAGGGATGAGCGGACGTCTCCCGGCAGCTGCAGTCGGAGTGTCTGTTCGTATCGCAGGGGGTCGAATACGGGACGAACCAGTGTTGAAGAGGTCTTGCTCTCAGCCTGGCGGAGGGATCTGTCACAGCGGTCGTCGCAGCCATGTAGCCCAAGAGCTGCTGGACGCTTCTCGCAGATAACGTCGGGGCCGTACGAGCGTGAGCGGCGGCCCGGATCAGGGTTTGGGCTGGACTCTGGCAGGTACGCCCTTGGCGGAGGTCGGTCGAGCATCGTCCCCGATGAAGTCCAAGATCCTCGCCGGCTCGAGGTGGGACTTCTCGGATTCACCCGTAGACCAAGGCGGGTCAGGAGTGACAACGTCATGTGGACGTCGTGGTAAAGTCTGTTTTGCAGCGCCACCAACAGCCGAATCGTCGAGGTAAGGGAAGACAAAGCGCCTCTCGTCCGCAGGTAGGATACCACCGGGGCCATGCACTTGGTGAAGACCCTTGGGGATCGGAGGATTCGAACGGCAGCACCTTGTACTGGTAACAGGTGTCGTCGACTGCGAAGCGGAGGTACCGTCTGTGCTGCGGGCGAATGGCGATATGGATTGCGTCTCGGAGATCGATGGAGGCGAACCAGTCCCCTCGATGTAGGAAGGGCGGGTCGCGGTTCGTGACCATCTTGAACCATTTGGGGCGGATGTAGTAGTTCACCCCTCTGAGGTCTAGGTCGGCCGGAGGGTCCGTCGGCTTTCGGACCGTGAAGTCCTGGAGAAGAAGCCGGTGGTCTTGGCCTCTTGGGGGAGCTGCTCGATCGCCCCTTTCTGGAGGGGGGTTTGGGATCTTTCCGGGGGGCCCGGGACTCGCGCGTGGAGTAGTAAACGCCGCGAGGAGGAATATCGAGAAACTCGATGGCGTAGCCAAGACGGACGATGGAAAGCACCCAAGAGTCCGTGGTGACTACTGCCACTCCGCTAGGTGGAGCCAGTGTCGGTCGGTCTCCGAGCGCTGATGGTAGGCTGAAGAGGGGGTGTTGGTAGGTCCTGCCAGGCACGTCAAAACCGAGACTTTGTCTGGGAGGGGGCCTACGACGCCGGGCGCCGCCTAATCGTGCGTCTGGCCGAGGGCCCCGGACGGTCTGACTTCCAGACTGGGCCGAACGCTGGAACGACGAGGTGGAAGATCGTCGCCAGGATGGGCGGAAGGTGGAGGCCCTGGGGGCTTGCGTGGCCGGCTGCAGCCCGATTTTTTTGGCGGTCAGCCTCGCCTTGACGAGATTGTCCAAAGTTCGTCTGTGGACGAATTAAATAGGCCTTCACCGTCGAAGGGGAGATCTTCAATCCTCCTTCGGTGTCCCCGGATGTCGGCCGGTCGCAGCCAAGCATGGCGGCGGGGGCCCGAGGGGTTCCGCCATGACACGGGAGGCAATCTCCACTGCGTGCCTGGAGGAGGCCATCTGGTGGCGAGCGATGGAGATGGCCTCGTTGTAGATCCGGAGGAGGTTTGGGGATGTCCTCCGGTACCGCCTCCATCGCCGGTTGAGGCGATCGAGCACTTTTTTCAGGTATCCGCGAGGCAAGCCTGAGTTTTGGACAGCCTGATCTGCAAGGAGGCAGTTAATAAAACCTCCTTGCGTAGGCGCCCAATTTCCTCCCCTCTTTGTCCGGGGGGGTGGTGTGTTGCCTGCCGGAGCCCTTCGTCTGTGCCGACTCCGACCACAAGTTCGGTGCAGGGTGATTAAAGAGATAACCGGCGTTATCCTTCTGCACCCTGTAGAGGTGTTCTAACCGCTGCGGTATCGGCTGAGCCGAGGCCGGTCTATCCCAGGCGGCCTTCACCAGTCTGGATACCCGGGGCAGGAGAGGGAGCGGGGCCGTGGAAGGGCGCTTCTCCTCGAAGACGGAGAAGGCTATCGTCGTCCTCCGGGTCCCCATCGGCGATCTTAAGGCCGAGGGTAGTGGCCATGCGGAGCAGCATCGCAAAACTGGTGGACGTCCTCTGGAGCAGAAACGGGGTGGGCCCAAACCCAACGGAGGAGACTCCTGGGAGGCCGCCTCAGACACCTCTGACTCCGCACTCGAGTCGTACGACTCCGAGCTCGGTGAGTCCTCTCGCCCTCGCTTTCCCGGGTCCTTCGTCGCCGCAGGTGTTGCCTTCCTAGGCTTCTCCGCAGCCGGGCGGTGGTAGCAGCAGCGTCCCGCTTGGGATGGCTGACTACTGACTTCACCCTCTTGGTGGTGACCGGGGGAGTCTGGGAGGCTGACGTCGCGAGCCCCCTCAGTCACCACCGACTCCGTAGGGCGCGTCGCCGTTGCCGTGACCCTAGGAGGTGGCGATTCGCCCCATACCGTGGTGAAGGCTCCCTCGCCCTATGATATCGAGGAGAGGGAGAGCGGCTGAAGGAGCGGCGGTCCGACGGGGATCGGCTTCGGCGTCGACGGGCCCGGGCCCCGTCCCCCAGGCGAGCGCGATTCGCGCTGTCGACGAGGTGACCGGGACCTCCGGAAGGTCTCCCAGCGACTCGGGCCACGATGGTCCGACCCGGACGATGGCGAATGCGACCGATGGAGGCCGGGCGCTCTTCCCCTTCAGATTCCCCCGCGTACCTGGCCACGTAGGGCGCCGAGGTGTATCTGGAGGCAGACGAGCGAGGTTGTTCCTCTCTTTTCTCCCTCGGAGGCGGCGAGGCCACCGGACCTCGGAAGAGCGGGGGCCCGGGCCCAAAGGGGGTGAAAGCCGCTCCGGAGAAGCAGAGGGCTCTCTCTGCTCAGGTCGGCCGACCTGCGACGGCTAAGGGCGGGGGCGCTCCTCCACCAGGGTTGGAGGGTCTGCCACAGGCGAGTCCGGGCGCTGTTGGGGAACGTCCTCATTCATCCCCCGGGGATCGACGGACTCGCCTCGCCCTTTGGAAGGCTGCTGAGAGGAGGAGGAGTAGGAGGTCGAACGTCCCCAGCCGGGGGGGCTTTTTTTTTCCTTCTTCTTCTTCTCCTTCTCCTTGCCCTTGCCTCCGTCCGGAGCAGGGCGCTTTTTAGCAGGCGTCTCCGTAAGGGGAGCCTCGCCCTTTCCCCGCCGTCGAGGATCCTTTTGCTGACTTGGCAGCCGCCGACAGCTTCAGGATCCTCGGTACGCCGAGATCGGGTTTTGCCCGGGACCGAGCCCGAACCGACGAGGGGGCGGAACGGCAGCCGCCGATCCGTCGATGGCGTGGTCGTCTTCTTGTCGGCCATCTTAAGTGGATTCGTCTATCGCCCGCAAACTTTCCCCAAAAATAAGATTTGAGTCTCGCGGCGGTTGGGGGAGTTTGGGGAGTAAAAACCCGGCAAATTGGGCAAGTCCGGATGTTGTGGGACTCACCCAAACAGAAAAGACACTCCTTATGGCCGTCGTTGAGGGAACCTTGCGGCCGCAGGACACGCACTTCTTAAAGAGCGCGGACATAAGACGAAGAACGCCAAACTCCGAAATCCAAAAAGACGAAAAACCGAAGGGGGAGTCCGAAAAAGAGGTCAAAGACAGTCCGAAAGTCCCTAAAACCGTGAAAAACAGCAAGCCAAGCACAACGTGAGAGGAACAAAATGAAGAACCTTCCGTACGCGGCGGCGGACGAAGAAAGAACTGAGGAGAGACCGTTGCTCGGCGGGAGGAGCATGCGCAGTACCGGCGTGGGGGAGGGGTTCCCGCCAAGCGAACAAGCTCTAGAAGTTTCCGAACGCTACCGCGCAGGCGCTAAAGCTCCTAGTGTATGAAGGCACAGAGACCACGAAGAAGAACCACTGGTCTAGATGGTCCTTTTGAGGTGGATCTGCCCAGTGCCTTCTTCAAGGGGTCCATTTCTGGAAGCTTCTTGGACAAAGACGAAGGCACTGAGGGTGCAGAAGATGCGGATGCAGAGGGACGTGTATGCAACTTTAGAGCCTGTTCGTAGAGAATGGCTCAAAGGCGAGCTTCTCGGTTTCTCCGGCTCGGTGCAGTGAAAGCCTGACAGGGGACACAGGTCTAAACATTGCGTGCTTCAGCTAGGCAGACGAGGCAACGGAAGTGCCCATCGCAGTCAGACATCTTGGTGTTGTTGCGTGGTAGGGAAAAAGTTAAGACTCCTTCCTCCGCAGTTTCAAACTGTGAGAAAGAAAAATGCTTGTGTAAATATTTTTGCAAGCCTGCCAGACACAGCTCCCATGGGAATGCTTATCTGTACTGTCCTGCTATCTGGTCCTGCCCATACGCACACAGCTGTGTTGATCCCGTGTTCTTCCTGTGTGTTTCGAGACATGTTGTGACTATGCCTGTAACCACATGTGTTGTTGACCGCTGTATGCAATTTGCTACAAAATAGCAGACTGAGAAGATTTCTTCTTCACTTCTTCTGCGTCTCTTTCATTGCTAACTTGTTTTGTTTATCTACTGCTCTGGCTTGCAGTCTAAATGGCTGTTACTTAGCAGCTTGATTGATTACTCAGCAATAAAGTAGTTAAATGCTTTATGATGTCCAAGTGGTGAGTTTTTCCTCTCTTGCGCAGCAAAGATGCCTGAAGCCACGTTTTGCTTCACCAAGGGGTTTGTCTGTTTTACAAATTCCCCCAGTTTCTTGTTACATTTTAAACAGGTGTCGCAGGATGACAGCACTTAAAAAAGAC
>CAOLHI010007490.1:0-14716 GCA_948474755.1 Ctenosaura bakeri
CAAATTCCCCAAAAAAAAACTAAACCCCGCCCAGGGGCCCAACCCCTTTTTCCCCTTCCCCCTTTGGGGGGCCCCCCAAATGTTTTTTTCCCCACCTAAATCCCGGGGGGATTTAAAAAAATTTTAAACCCCAAAATTTTTTAAAATTTTCAAAAAAAATTCAGAAAGGGGTGCGCAAATTTAAAAACCCCTTAAAGATTCCAAAATTAAAACTTTTCTGAGGCCCGTGAGGATCCCCATTCCCAAAGTAAAATAAAGGAAGAGGGGGATAAGACTACTAGGGATTTTTTCCCAGGTTAAGATTGGGGGGGCTTGGACCTTTTTTAGGGCAGAAAACCCCAAAAGGCCCTCCCCGATTACCTAAGGATTTACATTCAAAATTCTTTTTCCAAAAAAACCCTCCTTTTTGGGCAAATGCTGTCTCCCTTGAAAATTTTAGCCTAAAAAACTAAAAAATTCCCAAAAAATTCCATTCCCCTTTTAAACCCTATTTTGGGAAATTTCCCCTTTTAAATAACCTCTCCCATCCAAAGAGGTTTTCCTGGGGGGAGGGGGAAAAAGGGGTTCTTCAGAGGGGTATTTTGGGAAACTTCCCCCGGGGTTTCCCTTGGGCAGGGGGGGGAAAAGGGGGGTGGATTTAAAATTTTCTCCCCTTTTGGGATCGGCTCCCAAAGGACAGCTCCGCCCCAGGCGGAAGGAAAGGGGGGGGGAAAATTCCCATTTCCTCCCTTCCTTAAAGGGAATTTTAAAAAATCCACCCCCCCTTTTTCCTGAAATTTCAAAGGGTTTCATTTTTTTCCCCTTTAGAAAAGGGTTCTCTCCACCCCTCCTCCCCCTTTCCGTCACTCTCTTTACTCTTCAAAATTCTTCTCTCTTTTTTAACCCTTTTTTCTTCCTTCCCTTCTCCCTCATTTTTTCGGGCTCCACAACTTTCCCCCCCCAAGAAGGGTCAATTTCATCTCCCAAAATTCTTTCAGGTCCAAATCTTATCCCCTTGCCCCGAGATAGGTGGGGTGCTTTGTCTAGCTTGTCCAGGGAACCTCTCCATGGGGGGATAACATTGCTACGCCCAGGCGCCTTCCTCTCCCTACCTTGATCTCTGCTAGAGCCAGGGAACAGCCCATCCCAGGCCTCAATGGCTCCAAGCAGGCCTCTCCCACCCTTTTGGTGCCTCCAGTCCCTGCCATTCCCAGTCCTCTCAACCCCCTGTGTCTCTCTGCCCAGCCCCCTGGACTCCAAGGAAGAGGAGGAGGAAGCTGCCCTCCATCGTTCCCGGTGGCCCTCTTGCTGATCCGGAGAAGCTAAGGGACAGAGTTCCCCTTGGTAAAACCTGGGACCACCACCAAGAAGGCATCACCCCAGCCCCCCACCATCAGGGTAGATGAAAGGTGCCTCTTTCTGCTGAATGCAGGCTTGTCTCTGAGAAGTGGGCCCTCCTTGACTGGGACCAACTAAATTCAGACAAGGGGCCTGTTTTTCAGTGAAATTCCCTCCACTCTGCTTCCCACTCCCTCTCAGTCCCAGAGGCCTTTGCAGGGCTCCCTGCAGGTGCCCTGATTTCCTCCTCTTTCTTTTCTGGTGGTCCCAGGACCTTCTCCATCACCTCCGCCAGCTGCTCTCCAGAGTCCCTCCTCCGGGAGAGGCCACACGGGCAGTGGACTACGTAGTCCGGAACACTTGATATTGGCCACCAAACACGTTTCAGTCCACAGCGAGGTAGGAAGACTGCCTCTTGTTCTGCCCCTGAAGGAGTGTCCAGTCCTCTGCCTCATCCCTGTGGGGGCCCCCTATCACTCTCTGTTCCTCTTCCCAGGCAATGTGCTGAGTTGATACGTACAGTCTTCAACTCACCAGACTGCAATGTGGATGCGGCACTGGATCTGCTCCTGGCCCAGGTGAAGGGAGGCCCTCACCCTTTGGATGCAGCCACGGTAAGGACCTCACTGCCCAGAAAAAGTCTCAGTTGCACAGGCCCACCCATTCCCCTGGTGTCTTCCAGGTAGAAGGAAGTCCCATCAGATGGACCCGTGAGGGAGAAGGAGATCTCCAGAGAGTTCTGAGGGTGACCCAGTTTTCCTCGCCTGGACCTCTTGTTCAGAGGGGGACAGGGGAAGGAGACAGCAACCCTCCTTCCCTCCTGAGCATCCACACTTGTTGAGACCCAAACCTCCTTCTCTCCACAGGTGAAGGTCACCCAAGCCATCCATTGGATCATCCCCTTACATCTGTGACATCCAGACACTGGAGCAGCTGTGGGTCCCAGAGCTCCTCCCCACCCTGGTGAAGCTGTTCTTTGAGGGCCCCAGGATGGAGGAGGAGCAGGATGGGTGGGGACCCAGAGAACAACTTCTTGTCTTCCGAGTAAGCCGGGTGATTAGGAGAGGGGTGGATGGAGAAATGGTCAGGGGAGTTTCTGGCCCTCTTGAAGGGCTGGATGTGAGAGTCCATGCCCCCCCAGCAAGCAAGAAAGAAGCATCTCTATCGCGTCAGCTCAGAAGTTTGAATTTCCCTCCTTGTTTGTTGAATCCTCCCTACCTGCAGTGAAATCTTGAAGATCCTGGGAAACCTGCTGGAGAGGATGGCTCAGTATTCTGAGACTGAGATCTGCACAACGTACCGGGGTCTCTTCCTTCACGTGAGTCTTGGTCCTCTCTGCCATTCTCTGGTAGCGGTGGTGGGGAGTGTCTTCACTTCCCCCTCCCCAACCCATGAAAGGAAGGTTCATACAAGGGGCTGGGTGGCCAGTTGTTCCTGCCTATGAAAAGATGGGTCCTCTCTCCCTTTCCCTTTCTAGGAGGTGGCCACGGTCCGGAGGTCAGCCCTTGCCTTTTATGGGCACTTTATCCAGAACCTGGAACATCCCCAGATGGAGTCCCATACCATCTACGACCTATTGTCAATACTTGTGCTGGTGGAGGATAAGGATGTGGGGGTGACTCAGGTGAGGAGACCAAGGCTTTGGAGGTTTGGGAACTGTCTGTGGGGGTCTGGTCAGCAGAAAGCGTGACCTTTTGCCCTCCAAGCAGGTCTGACTCAGTTTCCCTCTGTGTCTTCCTCATTTACTTTGAAGGCAGCGAAGGCGTCCCTCTGGGGAGGCGAGCGCCTGCAGTGGCGCCTTAAGAGAAGCCTTCTGGCAGAGGACACTTTTTCCTTTTTTTTTTTTATAATTTTGTTTTTTTTTATTTATATAACTGAATCACAATATACAAAACAAGAAAAAAAAATTAAACACCATGTGATATACATAATAGTGAATTAAAAAAATTTTTTTTTTCTTTTTCTTTTTTTCTTTTTCTCTTCTCTTAAGCAATACTAACTTTCATTGTTATTTTGCACCTTTACCCTTAAATTTATAAATCTGTTCAACTGTTCTAAGCATTCATACATTTAATTCAATATTTTTCACATCCCCTTTAATCTATTTCTATTGTTAATTCTTTTAACTTTTTTTTTTTTAAAAAAACATTAACATCACTTATCCATTTAAATCTATAAATCACAAGTTTAACACACACCTACTAAGAATTACAAAATATACAACATAAAAAGAAAAACAAAACTAAAACTAAAAAATACCCACCCCCCAGAGCCAATTTTATTTAATCCACTTTCCAAAATTGCCATTCTTCTTTTGACAGGGTAGTATTACTATCTCTTTTTCCAGAACTTTATCCAAAAATATTTTCCAAATTTCTTCAAAATCATTCCCTTTAACCAAACCTTTCATAAACCTAATTCTACATGTTAGTTTATCATTAATTGCAATTTTCCACACTTCGTTATACCATTCCTCTATTTGAAATTTTTCATTTGCTTTCCATTTTTTTGCTATTATTAATCTCGCTGCAGTTAACAAATTTGTTATTAATTCTTTCTTTACTTGAGTACACTCAACCTTATCATATATAGACAACAATGCAATATTTGGACATACTGGTATATCTGCTCCTATAATCTCTTTTATCTCTTTAAAAACCTTTTGCCAAAACTCCATTATCTTATTGCAATTCCACCACATATGCATATATGTACCAATTTCTTGACATCCTCTCCAACATAATCTTGAATATTTCTCATCTATTTGATTTAATTTCACTGGAGTCAAGTACCATTTCCACACTAATTTATAATAATTCTCTTTTATTCTTATTGATAATTTTTTTAAATGACGTTGTTTCCAAATTTTTCTCCATTCTTGTATATCTATATTTTGTACTATCTCTTCCTCCCACATTTTTCTAAGAAAATCCTCTTCTTGTTCTTTTGCTAATATTTTATATATTTCACTTGTAATACCTTTTAGTATTTCATTTTCTTGCATATTTTCTCTTTGAATAATAATTTGTTCAAATTTAGTATATTCTTTAAAATCCTTAACATATCTTTTCATACTCTTTGTCCATTGCTCTAATTGTATATAATTTAACCAGGATATTTTAGTTTCCTGCAATCTCTCTTTCATTCTATCTTTATTTATCATTATTTTCATCCATTCTTTTAATCTATAAATTTTTTGTTTTTTTATTTCTTTCTCTATTATTTCTCTTAAATTTATTGGAAATTTTTCCATCATCACTATCGGAGTTAATATTGATATATTCGGTAATAATTTTCTTTTATTTTTTTTCCATATTTCTATTATATTTTTTATAAAAGGATTTTCTATCTTCTCCATTTCTTTCTTTGAAAAATTCCTAAAAAATATATTTTCTAATTTTGTCTCAATATTCATATCTTCTATCTCTAACCAATCTAAATCACCCTTTCCTGAAACCCCCTCTATGATATATCTCAATTGATTTGCATAATAATACCATTTTAAATTTGGAAGTCCCAGGCCACCTTCTTTTTGACTTTTATACCAATATTTCTTATTAATCCTCGATTTTTTATTTCCATTACAAAAATTATTTAATATCTTTTGCCACTCCTTTAATTCTTCCTCTGATATTTTTATTGGTAACATTCTAAACAAAAAGTTAATTTTAGGTAAAATTTTCATTTTTACCACTGCTATTCTACCAAACCACGATAGCTTTATATTTTTGTAGTCCTCTAATTTCCTTTTTGTTTCTAATCTTAATTTCTTGAAATTTTTTTCCTGTAATTCTTGTAAATTTTTTGTAATCTCTATTCCTAAATATTTAATTGATTCTTTTATTTTAAGTAATCCTCTTTTACTACTTATAAATTTTTGTACTTCTTCTTTAGTATAATTAAATAACATTATTTCTGACTTGGCCCAATTTATTTCTAATCCCGTCTTCTCCCCAAACTCTATTAAATGTTTATCTATCCTATCTATCTTTTCAATTGGATCCTTAATTGTCAACAATGTGTCATCTGCAAATAAGCTTATTTTATTTTTTTCCTTAACTCCAATTCCTTCCAAATTCTCATCATTTCTTATCACATTCGCTAACATTTCTATAACTATTGCAAATAAAACTGGAGATAATGGACATCCTTGTCTCGTTCCTCTTGTTATTTGAATCTGTTCTGTAAATCCATCATTTACCATCACTACAGATGTATTATGTGAATACAATTGATTTATTAACCCTTTAAATCTCTCTCCTAATCCTATTTTATTTAAAATTGTTTTTAATGCCGGCCATTCCACACAATCAAAGGCTTTAAATATATCTAGGGCTAAAATTCCAGCTTTTTGTTTATCTCTGTCCATTATATTTATTTTATTTATCGTTTTCCCTATTAAATTTGCCATCTGTCTTCCTTGAATAAAACCACATTGATCTTTATGTATATACTTATAAATAAATTTATTTAACCTCTTCGCCATTATTGCTTGAGAGAAGCCTTCTGGCAGAGGACACTTTTTCCCTGCAGGAGGTGCTTCACAAGGTTGCCAAGCGCCTGGTAAGTGCCCACAGGGCGGTCTGGAAAGGGCCCCAAAAGCTGGGGCACGGGGCTTTGGCCAGGCTGAAAAAACCCCCGTTTTTGATTTTGGTTTTTACCCCAGATCCAGCACTACAACTCAAGGGGAGGGATGGCTGGCATAGGGGTAACTGATAAGCAAGAGGAAAGGGAGTTGGAGAGTGAATCACAATTTAAAATAAAGAATAAAATTTAAATATTTAGGAATATACTTAACTAAAAACAATACGGATTTATATGACAACAATTATAAAAAAATTGGCAATGGGAAAAGGGAATTAAAAAAATGGACAACATTGGATATATCTTTATTCAGGAAATTAGCAATAATTAAGATGAATATATTCCCAAAGGGAATTTTGATCTTTTTATTTCAAAATCTCCCCATTATAACTAATGACGGATTTTTAAAACAGTGGAAAAGTGATCTGTCCAAATTATTTGGAATGGGAAAACCCCGAAAAAAGGGGTCCCTTTTTAATAGATGCTAAAAGAGGAGGGGGTTTAGGAACTCCGGAGTTGAGATTATACTACCCATGCGTGCTGCATGGATTGGGCGACCACTTGGGTTCGATTAGATGATGAGAGATTGCTCATTGGAAGGTGGGGAAACCCTTTCGGCTGGCACCATTTGTGGTATGAGAAGGAAAAAAAAAAATGGGAGTTTAATAATCATTTTATTAGAAAATCTTTTTGAGAGTGTGGATTTTTAAAAAAAGAAAATTTTTAAGAGATTCCCACTGTGGGTATCCCCACACAAACCTTTTATAGGAGGGAAAAACCCTTTCAGGTTGGCAGATGGATTATGTAAAAGGATATAGTGGAAAGTATATGGTGGGGAGAGACCCGGGGTTGAAGACAAAAGAAGAACTAGAAGATATTGGATTGGCTACTTACTGGCTCCTGCAAAGAAAAAATGGTAAAAAAATTTAAAGTAGATCAGAAAACAGTGGGGATAGAAAATAAAGAAAATGAATTAGATAAAGTTTAAAATCGGAAGTGGATCATCGTATAGCAAAGTTATACAAAATTTTGTTAAATTTAGAACTGGAAAGAGAGGTAATAAAAGAGAATATGTTGAGATGGGCCCAGAATATAGGGAGACCGATACAATTAGAGTGTTGGGAAAGGTCCTGGTTTAGAATAAACAAAATGGTAAAGAGTGCAGCATTAAAAGAAAACTATTTTAAGATCATGTACAGATGGTACTATACGCCGGCTCAAATTGCAAAATGACCAAAACAGACAAGGATAAGTGTTGGAAATGTGGGGGGAAAGGAACTCTGTTTCACCTGCGGTGGACCTGCAGTAAAGCGAAAAAATTCTGGGTACAATTACATAACATTATAACAGAAATATTCCAAATTAAATTTCCGCTATCCCCAAAATATATTTGTTAAACATTATGAAGCTATGGGTCCACTAAAGAAACAGTTTATCAAAAAATGCTCACCTTAATGATAATTGCAGCGGGGGAATTTTTTTTGGGATTTGGGAAAAAACCCCAAGGGGAACCTCCTGAAGTAAAAAAAGATTTGGTTACTAAAAATATATGATATTATGGAAATGGAAAAATTAACTTCATCTCTGTCATATAATATAAAAGTCAAAACAGAGGTAGACTGGGATTTGATTTTTCCTATTTTAGAGTCGAAATGGGGGAATATCCTCCAAAGGGTTAAAGGGGAGTTAAGCTAGGTATTAAGGGTGTTGAGGCTTATATATAGTTAAGAAAATCCTAGAGAAAGGGTAAAGGGAATATTAGCGTAAGTATAATAAGGTAATTAAGTGGAGTATCAGTAAAAGGATTATAGGAGAAAAGTGAGACAGGAAAAGCTAAGTAAAAACCAACTCGCATAAGGAAAGGAAAATAAGGGAAGAGGTGGGGGGGGGGTTATATTTATTTTATTATTTCTTGATTTGTATATGTGAATGTGAATGATATGGTTTGGTTGTATTTTGAGATGAAAAGGTCTAATAAAAAGATTTGAAAACAAACATAGCGCGTAACTGCCAGTACTGTTTCAAGAGCTCGCATCCTTGGGTGAAGACGGCAGTCACGTTGTTCGGAAAGGGGGACTGGGAGGTCTTGGCCCCTTTCGGGGCTCTTTTGGGAGGATAAATTTCTTAGAGGGCGTTGTGCAGGAAAGGACGTGGCCCTTGCGGCACCTGCCACTGAACCATGAACCACCTGTTCGGGGAAGCCATGCTCCTTGGCCCCCCCCCAACACAGAAAAGCCCCATCTGGAGTCCTCTTGGTGGTGGGGGGCTGTCCGGCCCTTTTCCTTCCTGGGGATGGCAGGGCCAGGGAGCGCCACGACTCTCTCTGCTGCAGCCTGAGAGGCTTTCCCCATTTCTCTTTGGCATCCTCTCTCCAGGTCATCTGGTGCGCAAGGCCAGCGGATTTCTCTAAAAGCTGCTTGTTGATCTGGGGATTTGGTAAGGCTGGATTTGTGAGTTCAAGAAAGCGGGGGGGGAAGATTTTAAAAGGGGGGTAGAGGTTGGATTTTGGAAAAAAATTCCTTTGGGGGTCTGTGTCCAATCCACCACCTACTTCCCTTCCTCCCTCCCTCCCTTCCAGAGGTAAGTCGCCTTATCGTGGACGGAGACCCTGATGTCAGGCGAGTTGCCAAACAGACAAAAGCCATCCTCGTGAAGGTTTTTCCCCCACCACCGACCTGGCCTGAGGGCTGCGTTTCAGCGCGGTTGATGTTGTGGAGGAAGAAAAATATCCACCGGAGTATGTCTAAGACCAAGCGGTGAGGAAGGAGGGCTGGGAAGGGACTGGGATAAAGAACAAAGCGGGCTTTCCAAATTCCTTTACACCTGGGATAAAAAAAGATAGGAGATGATGAAGAAAGGGGAACCGGGGGATCCACAGAAAAGGACAGCGCTCTCTCTCTCTCTTTTCTCTCTCTCTCTCTCTCTCTCCCCACTATCTCCAAATCCAGGGCTTTGAGCGTTTGGGCCCCCTTTTTTTTAGAAGTGTGGCTTAGAATCAATTTGCCCTCAGCTGTGTTTGCCAATCTAAATTGGGGTTGCCCCCCTTTTTCCCTTTTCGGTAAGGACCTTCATAACAAGCCCTATAAAGCAGGGGCTGGGGAAAACTGTAGCTACTGAATGTGGCAAATGGGGGTGAAGTTTTTTTTTCCATCCGCTTTTGAAAGATTTCAGTATATTTAGAAAATTTTTCCCATGCCTTGGGTGGAAAAGGAAGGCTGTTGGTATCAGATGGTCCTTTTCATGGTGGGAATTGCTCCTCTGATTTTGGCCAGAGGAGGGGGAACTTTCATTTCTTTTGGGGTTCTTACCAACATTCACCAAATCCTTCGTATTTTACAAGTAAAGTACTTGAAGTTTGGTTGAGTTTTTAACTGTTTACAAAATAGTAATCTCCTAGTATTAGCGGGTAACAGTAGCAACCTTAGATAGCAATTCATTTTTGCTCCAAACTGAGAGGACTGAGTTTCCGATCATGGCTGAGCACTGTTGGGAGCCCCAGGAGCTGTGTCCCATGGACTGATTTCCCCTCAGAGGAAGACCTTGCCCTGTGCGAAGCTGAATCAGGGGGTCTCCTTAGAACCCCCCCAAACTGATGGTCTCAGAAAGGAAGTTCCTGCTGCGGAGAGGGAGGGGAGGGGACCGGCTTCCCATCCCTTTTTTTCTCCCAGTTCCCCATTCAGGGAACACAAAGGGCTGGAGCTTGAGTCCCTAGTCATTCTGTTGGGAGAAACCTGTGGGACTAGTTGTCCCCGCGGTGACTGAACACTTGCCTCATCTTCTAGATTCAGCAGGTCTCCCCTACTTTGGGCTACCCAGAGAAGTCAGGCCTGGGAGGGGGAGAGATCTTTAGGATTCCAGGCCCTTGGTCTGATATGCCCGGGAGATTCCCCCGTTTGCAGAGATAGCTGCAGGGTGGCAAGAAGAGAAGACAGAATAGGGGTCAAGGAAGGTCTGGGGGGGGGGGGCGGGGGGGAGTCCTTCCAGCTGAAGTCAACAAGGATAATAATGCTGGGAGGGAACTAAACCTTGCTTTCTCTCCCAAAATTCAGGGACGTCACCCCCCTCCCCCCCGCATGGCGGAAAAACCCTCTGCTACAGCTGTGCTGCAGCCCCAAAGGGAAAATCAGACGAGGCTAAAATGGGGCCAGAGTATGGCCACAAGTCTGAAAAGGACATTGACTAAGAAAGCCTCAATGGAAAAAGGCAAAGTGCCTGGTTATTATTTTTTTAAAAAAATTTATTGTGGAATGAGAACATCTTTCAATAAATTCCCTGAAAATAGCTGGGAAGAAGAACTCAGAAGGCCTCGCCGTGGCAGGATGGGTGAAGCAAGACACCCCAAGCCACAAATTCACCACCTAGCAGTAGTATAGCGATGCCATGAAAGTCGTATGTGTGTGGCTGGTTGGCTGAACGATGAGATCTCCACCTTCACATTTGCTAGCTGAAGACACTCATCATGACAGTGGAGAAACAGGCTTGGAAAAGGCTTAATTAGCCCCGCTGAGTTGAGCTGAAGAGGTCATCCGTACATATCAAATTGACATTGTCAGGCGTCCTGCCCTGCCTTGGAGACCCTGGCCCTGAGGGAAAGGGGGTTCTGAATTAAAAAAAGGGTTTCCCCCGAGGAGAAAACAGCAAAAAACAAGGGAGAGGGCCTTTGGGGGGGGGGGGCAAAAATCAGGGTGAGATGACACAGACACTTACTGTGCGGAAGGAGCAAGGAGCAAGGATGCTGATGGGAAAGACAAGGAAAGAATTCAGAGGGAGCCTTTAAAAGGGAAACTTGGAGGATGAAGAGGTAACTTCAAAAACAAAGAGTGGCATCAAAGAATTCTTTGAAAGAGATTTAAAGAAAGGAACTGCATCAGAAAGGTTTGGCATCAAGGAAAGCCTCTATGGGAGGATACTTTGCGTAAATAACCAAATAATACCAAAAAAATTCCTGGGAAATACAGCAAAGTAACAGAAAGTAACAGAAAAGTGGAAGTGCAAAAAACGAAGTAGCAGAACAACTTCAACATGAAAGAAAGCAAGTGGCTGGAGATGTTGACGACCCCCCCCAAAGGCGCCCCCCGCTTCCCCCCCCCGGCCAGGAGGTGCTGCTTCTCCTCCTCCTCCTCCCTTCACCTCCAGCTGCAGTCAAAGGAGTTCCCCCCCCCTCCCTCCCTCACTTCCTCCCTACCCCCCCCCTGCCAGAGCCCAGGAAGGGGACAACCTCCTCCCGGGAGGCCCCCAGGGTCTCTGCCCCACCACCGCTACCTCCACCCCTCACCGCCCCCTCACAGCCTGGGAGGGAGAACGGGTTTTCTCTGCAAAGAACAACAACGCAGGAAAAGAGGTGAGAGGAAACCAAGCTGGAGGGAGGAGGCAGAGGGGGCTGGGGCTGGGACCCCCGAGAACGCTTTCCCTCTTTAGTTTAATCGTGTTTTTATTAACAATGATAAACATAAACATAAAGAGACATCGGTAAAAGAAAAAAAACCATATAAACAGATCCTAGAAAACTAGATAAGTACCCCCCAAAAATGAAACAGAACATATGGAAAACAATACAGCACTTACTATTTACATAAAAATTTTTAAAAAAGGAACTTCCACCTGGAATGAGGTAACAGCCTTCTAAACCCCAAAAAATATAACCTCTTCCCTCCCTTGAAAAATATTATGATGCTTTCCAAATAGCAAGAATATTGGATTTTGAACCTGACACCCAAGAAGGATAAAAGATACATAGACAACATGGAATTTAAATCAATGATAGGAAGTAAGATCCTAGGGAAAAAAATTAGATGAAATTAAGGACCTTTTGGACAATGTGGCAGGTATGGGGAAAATGGGAAAAGAAGTTGAAGATAAGGGAAATTCTTTGGCATTTAAAAAGAATGTCTAAATAAAAAAAAAGTGAATCTAATAAAGGGATAATATTAAGGAAATGTGGAGAATTAACACCTATTGCACAGTCAGTGAAGTATCCGATCGCTTGGGAGAATATATACAAAATAAAGGGAAATTATGAGGTCGTTGGAGAAAAAATATTGGCTACAATTGAGTGGAATGGGAAAAAAATAACCCGGAAATGATAGGGAAAAAAATGAAAAATCCTTTGAAGGATTACTGAAGATGAGATAGGAAGGAAGCAAAAAAGGGGTTGGTGGCACAAGCTACAAAAACGTTTTCAGATAATCAGTTTTATTTGGGAAGGGCTTTTAGGAAATGGGAAGCAGATCGTAGGATGAAAAAGAGAAAGGCAACAATGGCTAACCGAGAGTTAAACATAATAAAGTAAGAGGACAACAGATGAAGTTAATAGGAAGATAGTACAGAAAAGCCACATCAACTGTCTTATGTTTATAAAAGGATGCCATCTGAATGTTGGCACGGATGTGGCTTTAAAGCAACCTACATTCGTATGTGGTGGGGGTGTGAAAAAGTATAAAGAACACATTTTTGAAAAATTTAAAAAAAGGAAATTAATAGAATTGTAGGAGGAAATTTAAAATAAAGAAAAAATGGCCGATTCTTAATGTTAAGGATTCTAGGGGTTTTAAAAAAAAGGAGGGGTATTTAATTGAACAATTATTAATAAAAAAAACACGGGCAGAGATTGCCTATGCGTGAAGGGAAAAGAAAAAATGAGCGATTCAGCAGACTATATGCTGTCTGGTTTTTTATTGGAGAAAAGGGGGGTTCTCTCTTGGAATTTAGGGCCCCGAGGAAACTCGTACAGCCGGTGGGGGGAAACGGACCGAGTTTGTCAAAGGAGAGAGAGAGCTATGAGAATGTGGAGGAAAGAGCTCAAATGATATGCCACGTAAAGGGAAAAAGAAATTAATTGTGAAATACTGTCCCCGGGGGGGGTTGTGGGGAGGGGTTTAAGGGGGGAAACCCGCAATTTGTCTTGTAAATTTCACATTAAAATTTTTATAGCAAAAATAAAAGGGAAAAAGAAAAAAACCCAAACGATATAATACTTACAACAACAAAAATTAACCTCCCCATATTAAAAAAAAGGGTGAAAACCCAAAATTAGCCATGCCCATGAAAAACATTGAATCCAGCACTGGCATTGGTTGGGGTTTTATTCCATTCAGCTCATTTAACCTTGTAGGTAATTCAAGCACTGATACCAAATGATTCAGGCCTAGTCGACGTACATGCTAAGGGTGACCTGCCTCCCCTAATCCCCCCAAAAAATCCAGTAGACAAGGGGTCTTCGTTTCCTCTCCTTCCCCAGCACACAAACATCCAAGGAGTGCCAACAGATCACACAATCTCACCAGACAATTATTTTTTAAAAAATTAACTGTGTCAAGATATTGGCCCTTTCCACACCAGGCCATTAGAACGGGGCAGAGGGAGGGGGAAAAAATGGGGTAGGTTTTCTCTTTTCCCCCCTTTTTTGGGTGTTGATCTATCACCACCTGAACCCAGGTTAAGTGCCCACATGAAAGAAAACCCCCGGGTTTGCCTGGGTCTCCAGTATGAGTAAGCCTGAACTGCAGTGACTAAAATGGGGAATAAAGACAGCAGAGGAAGGAGGGAAAAAGGGGGAAAGGGAATATACAGTCATCCCCCCCCCATTCACTAGGGTTAGGGCCACAGGACCCCCGTGAAAGTGGAAAAACGGGTGACTAACTCCAGGCCCTCCCAAACCATAATTAACACACACAAAAAGTATGCTCAGCGTATTCAACCCACCATGGATTCCTTTGAGGCATCAGGGCTCCTTCCCAAGAAAGAAGTGGGGGGCTGGTGGGGCTTATGCCCACCTTCCCTGCTGCCCTACATCATTTTTAAGGGGGGCTTAAAAACCCTTTGGGTTGCAGTTTTTTTCCGCCCCCATGAGGCTTGCAGTGCTCATTAAAAAACCCCCGGGGGAGGCAGCAGAGAGGACAGCAAATAATCCATGAATAATCAAATCCGCAAGAGTGAAACCAGCAACTGTGGAGGGCTGACTGTATTCACAAGAGCCTAAAATGAACTCAAGATGTATTTTTTTACGTTCACAAAAAAATTTAAAGTAAGTTTAGGCAAATTTCTTCAGCCAATAATTTAGTATCCAAGTTTGGAATTCTAATGACTTTGGGGCTACTTCCCCCCTTATGTTTTCCCGCGAGCTCTTCACTGCAGAAGTTACAACACAGCCATTTGATCTCACACTCTCATCCTCAGGGGAAATTGGACTAGGACTGTAGGTAGAAGCTGGGTGACCTTGGGAGAGCCACACTCTCTCCACAGTAGAGAAAGTTGGATTATGACTCTGAGAGGGGGCTGGGTGACCTGTGGGGATGAATCACACCTTTTTCAGTCTCAGCCGAAGTTGGTCTAGCACTCTAGGAGGAAGACGGGTGGCCTGTGGAGGTGAGTCACACTATCTCAGCCTCAGAGGAAGTTGGACTATAAATGTTTGGGGGATGGGGCACCCAGGGATGGAAGAGTCAGTCACATTCTCTCAGCCTTGGGGGAAATTGGGGCTGGGACTCTGGGAGGGATTTTTACCCGGGGTTAAATAAAAATTTTTCTCCCCTTTTAAAATACCCCTCCAGATGTACTGCCGCTCCCGTCATCTCTGACCCTGGACTGTGCTAGTGGGGGCTAATCTTTTAAACTTGCCTTCCACTCTGACTGTGTTCCATGAATCTCTCCCAGGTCCATGTTGGAAGGAGGCTTTTGGGGGGCTTTTCGCCCCGGTCCCCTCGCTGATGAGGAATGCCTTTGGCAGCCAGCTGAAGGAGGAGGGCCCCCCCTTGCAGGCACTGCCCAAGGAGGAGGAGGAAGGGAGGAAGGGGTCCCCCAAAAAAAGGGGGGGTCC
>CAOLHI010007491.1:0-15222 GCA_948474755.1 Ctenosaura bakeri
TTCCTAATGCACAAAACGGAAGCTGTCTAATGCGTATTACTCATCAATCTAGAGTTGTGCTAGAGGTGGGTTTTTAATTATGTATTTTCACTTTGTTTTACTTCTTTTTTGATTGATTGTGTTTTAACTTTTGCATTCTGTGGTTTCTAATGTATTTAATTGTAGTAAAACACTTTGAGCCCCAACTTAGGAGAAAGTGGATTTAAATAAGGATAATGATGATGATGCTAATGGCTTATCACTTAATCTTGATTCATTGCTGTACATTTCCCCTCAAAGTCTGGCTACTTACTAAGTTAAATCCTACAAACCCCAATGAGCACCTTTCATTCAATAATGAATCCTGGCAATCTGAAGAAACTGGTGTGTCAGTTATTGAAATGTGTTGTCCTTTCCATCCTCATGAACGGTAGATAATAAGAAACAAAAGTATTTTGAACGATATCGTCTTGGAGAGTTAAGAACGAATGACATATTCCCAATCTTTCAATGTGTAGGGATAATTATGGGAGTTACTCCCATTTGTTTTAATGGTAGCCACATGGAAAATTTCCCCGATTGGACTATGGCACTCAGCCACCATCTGATTGCACAAGACAGTCTGTGGATGAAAGGCTTACTAACGGACATTAAGTTCCACAGGAAACAGTGTGACTGACTCAGAACACAGTGCACTCCGTGCACTGATTTTTGAGTCACCACAAAACACCACAAAGTAGGACAAAGACCTCTGGAATAAATCAGTTGATGGCAGAGATGCTCAGCTGGAGTCAAAACATTCATATTGCTTGAAGAATAAAAATCAGCCTTTGAGATTCTGCTTCACTTCTGGTCTATGATATTTTCCTGCCTGAGATGAAGTACAAGATGATGTCTTCTTCCTAATCCACAGAAGGTGACTGCACCGGCTGTTGACTCTTACCTCATATCACCGATGGGACAGCAACCTCCATGGTGGCTGAGGCAGCAGGGTAGGTGGTATGGTATATACAGAGGGAAATAGCCAGAGATTCAGGCTGAACTGTTGGGAGGTTCCAACTACTACCCTCCAGCATCTGCTGCTGAACACATTCACCCCACTGCCCATCATGGTAGGTGCTGTTTTATTCTATACAATATAATATTCATACAATGTTTTTTACCATAGCCCTGGATCTCTCTGTTTTACTTATTATACCTGCAGAGAGGGGGAAGTTCTGTGGACTGTGGCTTGGTTCAGTTGGTCAAGATGTATCTGCTACTCAGACATCAGGTTGTGTTGTTCCCCTCCACATGTTTAAGGGAAGGCAGCCATACCTGGTCCCAGCACTTCAGAAGATAAAAACCAGGACATGTGTGGTCAAGCCACCTTAAGAGTGTGGTCATGATGGCAAAAGTTATTAATAAGAAAGAGTATGTAAGTGAGAAAGCCTCCAGCAGCCTGCTTTTGCTTCAGCCTACTGAGGACAAGATTCTGTCTCCTCCTCTCCATTCCCCCTGCAGGGTTGTTGAGTGCAAATTACTTTTGCAGTTTGAACTCAATTTGCAGCTACTGAAATAAGCTGGTGCAGAGGGGCTAAGAGGGAGGAGAAGAGAGAAACTGGGACATTTTGAAAGCAACTGAAAAAGTGGGGCAGCAGAAGATTAATTGGGACTGTCCCTGCCAAATTGGACAGTTGGAGGGTAAAGGGCAGCTAGAAGTACACCTCTGTAGGACCTAAGGTAGTTGACTCAGCATACCCCAGGGTATGTAGAGCTCTGTTGTCCAACAGAGGGAAATATCCAGGAAGATCTCTAGAGGAATAACTAGGACATTGCCAACACTGCCCTTTTAATGTCTATCACCTGAAACAATTATCTTGTTTGAGCTAATGGTAAAGCTGCAGAGTCCAGCAGTTGTGCTGCTGCTGTTGCTATTGTTGTCCTTGTTTCCATTAAAAATCATTCAGAAACCATCTGTAATTTCAAGAAAAAATTCAAAACAATTCTGAACCTCCAGTTCATAGATTCCAGAGAGGGCAATGAGCCAGGGGGTTGTCTGAGAAGGCATGGGGAGCACGCCAGATAAGCAGGGAGGCCTGACAACTGTCTGTGTTCAGAAAGAATTATAGAGAATTGTTCTACAAACCAAGGAAAATGTTCCAAAACCCACTGCTTCCCTCTAGAAGGAAAGAGCTGAAATGGCCTTTTGGCATTTCTCTTGCCTAGAGGCCAACAAAGCAACCCCACCTCCATCTAGCCCCCCCTTTGTGTGTCCAAAAAACAGCTGGGGCTGCTGGGGAGAAGAACTCCACATTCCATCCCTGGTGGAGCTGCAGGGGGTGTAAGATCTCCCCTGCTCTCCTAGCCATCCATCCTTGATTTCCACACCCTGATTGGCAGGCTTTTTGAATTGGTTGAGGGCAAAGCTGGAGCCAGAGGCAGTGCTCTGGGTGAGATGATACGCAGGGCTCCAGAGCAATTGTGAGGAGAGAACCAAGGACCCAGTGAATTGGGTGAAGGGGGTGGAGGAATTTGGAACCCTATCTCCCAAGCCCCAGAAGGGTTCAAGGGAAAAGACTCTAGCATCTTATTAGAAGGAAGAAGGCAATGTTCATTTTTTCTGACTTCTGCCATAACTTTCTGACCTTTTTGTCCACAGAAATGGAGAAGTCTTCCTGGTCTCTGCAAACACTCTAGTCAGAAGAACCTCTCCTTCAGTGACAGAGCTATCTAAAAGATGCTCAAGAAAAACAGAGCCAGGAAACAGGTACAAATCTACCTTCTCAGACCCCACAACCACAAAGGTGCACAGACACATACTTGCACGAAAGGCTGTGTTTCCACAACCCTTTCCCTTCCACACAGTCACTTTGTGGGATCTCTAGTTACTAGGTTGATCTCCTTCCCCATTCCAGGGGATTACAGTGGGCCCAGGTGTTCAGAAGTTGGACCATCCTGGCTGCATATTGCTAGACTTCAAAGCATGAAACGTTGTGGCTAGGATGGGACCTAGTCCCACTCACCCTGTGAGCGATGAGGCTTTGGATGTCTGAAGGTGATGAGACTCATTATTTTCCTCCTGACTCACTGACTGATTATCTTCACTTCTAGTATCTCTAGGGTTGCCCTTATGTTGTTCGCCTTCAATGTTTAGGGAAGGAGCCATACCTGGTCCCAGCACTTCAGTTTCTCAGAGTGGTGTCTGCAAGTGGCCTTGGAGCTCCCTCTCCAGAAGTCTGAACCGGCATGGGCAATTGTGGTGAGTCAGATGCCACACTTGGATTCCAGAAGCATAAAATGAGAAGCCCTGGAGTTTGGCACTGGCAAGGTCAGGAGAAAGATCCAGCTTGCTGATGGTGGTGCAGAAAACCTGAAAGGGAGTTTTTAGGGAAGGCTTCCATCTGTTTCTCCTTGAGGCAGGTCAAGGGGTGACATGCCCTTTTTATTTTTCACCTCTTTCTGTCTCTCCCACGCAGTGATGGAGAGCCTACTCATCTTCTCTGTGTCCTCGTCTGTCTTCTCTTGGTCAACTCTAGCCCTCTACCATCTCACCTTTACTCCTCTTTACTGCACTATAGAAAAGGTTATCTTTTCGGAATGACTCTTGCCACTTCTGAGTCATTTCTTCATTTTCAGCTCCCACAACTGAAAATGTCCCCATTTGGAAGAAAGAATGGACACCCCATTTCATCAGAAGAAGGCCAAGAATCATTAAAAAAGATGATACTGAATAATTTGGACCCTTTCTAAATCGATAAAAACTTGAATAGGCTGCTAGAATTGTTACTGCAGGTTAGGCCTCCTTGGAGATAGCATAAAGATATCAGGTTTTATATCAATAATTTGGCTCTCTTCCACCATCCCTCTCCACGTGCCTGAGAGGCCCCCAGACAAGCACAGAACTAGGCTCGGCCACTAATCGCTGGACACTCCATTCCCCACCCAGGCAGGCCAGAAATAGCCAGATCACCGCTTTAGAGACCTCTCTGCAAACACCCTCATTATGTATGCAACTGTTTACAAAGGACTCCCTGCCCCGAGCAGGCAACTTGGCAAGCTGAATACTCAAATGCCAAGCACTGAGCATTTGCATACTGGCTACCTCTTTGTCAGTTCGGACTTAACTCAATCATGCTAAATTTTGACCTTTCCAAAGCTTTGTCTCGCACCCGAAACTCATTGTTTTCCCCAAGTACAGCATAGCGTGCAGTCACATTTCTCCCTATAAAAAGCCCTGATTCCAAGACCATCCTCGGATCGCTCCGAGTTCCAGACCGCCTTGCTGCTGCTTTGCTTGGCGAGCTTCACCTCAGCTCCACATGCTGAGCCACATCGAACCCCAGCATCGCTCTCTATCTTCTTTCCGGGGTTCAGGACAGTTTCGTATCACCCAATTCAACAATCCCTCCCAAAATCCCTCTATACCACTCCAACCTTTAATTTCCTTAGTTACTTGTGCAATTGAGTGTTGCATACTCTGTGTGTCTGTATTTAATAAAATCTCCAATTTTGGTTTACTTCTTGGTTTGGCCTGACCCCGTAGACATTGGGTAAAAGATTCCGCTGCGTTGCCCTGCCTCTCGTATTGCTAGCTTGTGCTCTGAGCTAATTTTCCCCAAACTTACTTAATTGTGAGCACATTAAGGTGTCCCTCCCGGGACCCCCAGTAAACAGGGTAACTGGATTCAATGTCCTTTTTTTGCTTTTCTCTTCCGTATAGACCATGTGGTGCTCAAAGATTTTCAACACTGAGGCTGCATTTCTGATAAATTTAGACAAAGAGGAATGCAGAGAACAGGACAACACGGCAAAGAAGAGGAGTCCGGTTGAAGCACTGCTCTGTGCTGTCTTCTACTGGTCCACATGGAAAGGAAGGAGTGTGCAACATTGTGAATAGTTTTTTGGAAGATTCATCTCCTAGGCAGAGATAGCTGAGGAGGTAAGAGAATAAATTCTGTAGAAGGGAAAAGAAGGAAGAGGGACATAGGGAAAAAGATAATCAAAGAGGGAAGGAAGGAGAAGGAGCGGAGGAGCAAGAAATGGGGACATGAGAGACAGAGCATCCACCCAAAAGAGGCACTGAAAAAAAGAAAGAAAAAGTGCCATGGATTGTATTTGTTATTTGTATGTTTTAGTCAAATCAAATAAATTGTAAATATCAATATGAGCTGCATGAGAATATAGATATATAGAGATATTAGCTTATGTATCTTCATGCGGAGCCATGAACAATTAGAGATTGTTTTGGACATCCAGAATCCACCCTTCTCCGGTAGGTGACTTTATATTCTAACATATTTAAATCCAGTGACCCCAGGTTGCTTCCCTCTAAGAGCTAAATCTGCAATTGGTTGTTTCCACAGTCAGGCAGTTCGGTCTTCTATCTGCACAAAGCATCACTAGGACCTTCTAAAACTCCTTCTTCTAGGAGGGAGCCTTAATCCAGGATCATTAAAACTAGAGAAAGAACAGAAACCTGTTTTTCAAGATTTACTCCTTCAGTTTCAGCTTTCCTCCCTCTTCCTTTCCCTAACTAATTCTTGGTTTGCACTGGGGAAAGAAAGAGCTGCCCTCCGCACACAAAACAACAGGTTTTATTTATTTATATAAAATATTTCTGTATCGCCTCGCAGCACACAAGGGCTCCCAGTGAAGAAATAAAAAACAACTTAAAGAGTACTAAGACAAACCATTTTTTAAAATTTCTCTTATTCTGATGGATGATATTCAGTATTCATCAATTTCGCATCCTGGTCTGTCAAAGATATAGGTCAATATGAATATAAGTGCTGTGGGTCTTTATCTGGGTTGATATGACAATCATACAAGATAATAAAAACATTTCTAACATTAAAATACTCTTGAAAAACTCTTAAAAGCAGTCTGAAAAAAAATTCAGACAGCAGTGTCAAACACTGAATGCCATGTGGAACAGAACTGCTTTAGCTGCCTGCCATAACCTGAAAAGAGATGGGGACAGTCTAACTTCCTCAGGTAGGGAGTTCTACATGCGCCAAAGGGGGCAGGAGGACGCGAGCGCATGGCTCACGCTTGCACAGCACCACTCCTGGGCCTTTTCCGCATGTTACCTTATCGCAGAGGTGGGGGGTGCCGTTCATGCAAGCAGGTTCTTGTGCAAGGTGCTTTCTTCGCTGCTCCTTTGTCCCGCAGCTGGCTTCCTGGTCATGCGATCGCCCCACCCCTTACTTCCGCAATGTAGCCTGGGATTTGTAGGCTGCACTGAGCCACGCGTCCTCCTGCCCCCTGTTCAGAAGGGACTGAAATCGCTCCCTTTCTCCGCTACCGGGAGAACCTCCTGTCTGACGGGCCAGCTTGGGGGGGGCGGCATCAGTATGGGAGGCAGGCCCCCTCCTCGCCATGGCCCCTGCCCCACTCACCACAGAGGGGGGTGCTGCGGAAGGGCCGGAGGACCGCAAGGCAGCGCTTCTCCGGGGCGGCAAGCTGTGCCCAGCGCAAAAGACAAAGGCACTGGGATTCCTCCCCCCTGGCCAGGGTCAACGCTCTGGAAACTTTTCCCACACTGCCCCCCCAGCGGAAACGAGAGCGAAGCAAAAGCAGACCTTGGGGGGTTCTTGGAGTTTTTCCCGGGGGAGACACGTGGCTCCTCTTTCCCTCCCTCCCTGCCCCCCCGTTCCTGGCCAGCGAGGCAGTCTTTGCCGGCGGGGGGAGGCATTGTAAATAATAAATAATTTTATGGTTGGGGGTCACCACAACATAAGGTACTGTATTGAAGGGTCGTGGCATTAGGAAGGTTGAGAACCATTGCTCTATAGCTTCCTGTGCTCCTTAGCCATCCAAAACCATCCAGATTCATCTGTAACTAAATAAATAAATAAAATTAAAAAATAAAACATTATACAGAATTCAGGAATATGCTCTGAATTACATGTACCTTTTAACATTAGAGACATGATAATTTTATATTAAACTTTATTATACAGAATACATTTTATGTTCCTAAAGTAAAAAAGTAAAGGGTCCAAATATAATGTTTACCCAATTTTTTCTAGAAGTTCCCATTCTTTCCAAAAAAGAACCCTGACTCCAGTTTTCTCAGCGTTTCTAGAAATGTGGACCCTTGGTACCCAATCAATCTATCAACCTACCTAGACTTGGGAGTGCCATTGCTTGAAGTCTCATTGGTCAACTTTTTAGAAAACACACCCCTTTCATTCAGCTCCCCCTCCTTGATTGAATGAGACCTTCTCTGGCTGAAAGATTCACCCTTAGCCTTTTGCACCCTGATGTCTGATTCCTAATCAATTCAGTGTCTCCTATATATTTACTCAGTCCTCTACCTCGGAAATTACAAGAAACTCACAGCTGAATTTAAGAACTCAAGAGTGTAATCATGTAACCCTTCAGATGTTGTGAGGCAGAACCCTTTCCATTCCTAATAATGGACTCTGCAGGACTAATGGCGGTTGTGATCCGACATCTTGCAGGGCCACACGATTCCCATCTCTGCAATTATAAGTCTCAAATCAAGTAAACCCATTTACAGGGAGGGAATATGGTAAATCAATATGAATTGTGTCAAAAAGCTTTAATACAAGAAGGAGAATCATGTCTCCTTCCAGATTGTTAACAAGAATTGATAAAATAGTTGATGATGAAATTCTGTTGAATGATGTAAGTAAAAATGCTTCATTTGGCCCAGAGTGCTACTGCTGTCATCACCATCACCTTCTCCTTCTCCATCATCTTTACTCACAAAGTTTAGACATTGTCGTTCTTATGCATCTTCCAGTTGTTTCCAACTTATGGTGACCTTAAGGCCATAATTACTCAGAGGTGGCAGCGATGTAGCTCCTCTCAGCAATTCTCACTATTCTCCACCATCGGCTGTGTAAGCTAGGACTGAGAAGAAAGTCAAGGTTAATTTACTGGTGGGATATTGTGCAGCCACCCTGATGATGGTGGGCTGGCACTCTCAGCAGTCCTAGCTTCCATAGCTGAGGGTGAGAAATGATGGGAGCTGGACTCCAAAAACCTTTGGAGGGCTCTGCAATTCCCAACCTGGTTAAAGGCAGATTGTTTGATGTTGCTACTGTTCCTGGAGTGGAGAGAAGGAAAGAATGGAAGTTAAACATGATAACAGTAAATGACCACTGTGTGGAATAATAGGAATAAAGCCCCAAAAGCTCTGGATTGTATTTAAATGACAACGATTTTAACCGATTACCATGCAATATCTAATAAGACCATCAATTGGTCCAGACAGAAATTTTAGCTCTGAAAAGAGAACATGTCCAGGAAAAAAAAGGACATATGGGTAAGCCTTGCTATGGTCGGCTATGCTGCACGAGGGGTATCGCATCAAGATGGCTGCGTTGACCTCAGGTATTCTTTACCGTATTCTTAATCTCACCCTCTTCTGCCCTGTGGCCCAAGGAACACTGCATCTCATCTGGAGCAAAGGAAAGGGAGATTTTCAGTGCAGCATCGGAGAGGTCTCGACTGGCCGATTTCTGCTGCTCATCCATACAGAGAAAGGTATGATACTTAGCATATACCAACTGTAGGTAGGTAGGTGTGATGAAGCCTGGGTGTGTGGCCAGCCTGATGGACAGGGCAGCCCTGGGAACAGGTTGCCATGTAACCCAAGTGGCTCTGGATAAGAGAGAAATCCAGCCCATTGATGCGTAGGAGAGGCTGAGCTTTCTGAAGAGGAGCTATATATAAGGCACAATGAGTTGCATTTTTGGAGCTTCTTTCAGTGAGATTTCCAGAGAGAGTTTTGAGTGAGAGCTTTTCATTCAGTCAAGGGAGGTTGTTTGAATAAGTGGGGTTATCTTCTCAGGGTTCTAGTGAGAGAGAGAGAAGAAACCAATCTATTTTGAGTTGGGTCAGAAAAGATGACCTCAACTTGGGAATTTCTCTTTTGAGCAGAAAAGGAAGCCAAAGGCCTGGATGTGTAGGAAAGCCCTGAATCAGAATACTGTGTTAAGGTGAAGAAATAAGAAAGAGGATAATGACTTCTATTTTGCCTAAATATACTTGTAGCACAAATTACCTTTTCCCTGTTTGTTATTTTGTTCTCTTAGTCCTTGGAAGGAAAATGGAAGAAGAGGCCAGCTGCAGATTTCAGATGGAGCTCCTTCAGACAAGAGGTCCTCAGTGAGTCCAACTCCTTGCTGCTTTCCACACTGGAGATTTGTTCATCCAGTCACTCTGCGACTATCGAGCACTGTTCAAGACAGTCTTACCATCAGGCAAAGTGAGGCATTCTCTTGGGGGACACACACGAAGAAGGGGTGGATGTGAGCCAAAACCTCACCAGCATACCTAATGCAGTTGTCCACCTACTGTACTCTCATGACATTTGTCCAACCCCATAGAACCTTGGGTTGCTGTGCCACCTCTTCCACCTGCTCCCCTCATTTTACCACCAACCCCCACTTTCCATTTGATGAGCCAACTCAATATTTCAGAATTTCCTGGGGTTCTCAGATCTCAGTATTTCGTGGTTCTGGGTGTGGTTCCAATGCTCCAGCCTTCTTCTCTGGGCCTCAGGACAGAGAGCCGTGTCAGGGCTATAGTGCCCCGTGAACACATGCATACACAGAAACAAACACATACACACACACAATGTGGTCCTGAGTTGTCTTCTTGGGTCAAAAAGGCTTTCGGGGAATTCTAGGTTGATGATTTGATTCTGGATGGCCGTGTCAACGTGACCTCTGCCATGGAGAATGGGTTCAATCAACCTCTCTTGGCTTTGCTCATTGGGGTTGTCTCTGCAGCAGCCAACAAGACCTTGATTATGAACACTCTTATCCACAGAGGGCCAATTCCAAAGTTAAGTTTCTTCCCATTGCAATGCAGTGGGCCTTAGTGCACTTTTGCTTCATCACATTTCGAGAGGCACAGTGGCTTGGTCCAGTTTTGCATAATTGTCTTGTGTGTCTGTGTGAGAGGAAGAGGTGTCACTGCATCCCACCCTAACTTTGGTGGGAGAGTGAGCCATCACCTGATGTCCCTTATGCCAGGGTGTGTAGACCAGAAGCATCCAACAGGGAGGGAAAGCTGGACATGAGTTAAAGAAGAGCTTTGTAATGAGACCCCACAACTGTCTGTGTCCAGAGAGCTTTGTAAGATTTCCTCTAGGGAATTGTTATACAAACCAAGGAAAATATTTCCACAAACCAGGGCTTCTCCCTGGAAGGTCATAGCTCAAATGGCCCAAAACGGCAACAAATTGATCACCTCCATCCAGCCTGCCCCTGTGTGGCCAAAAACACCTGTGGTTGACGGGAAGAGGAGCTCCACATTGCCTCCCAGGTGGAGCTGAAGGAGTATCAGATCTCCCCTGCTCTCCAAGCTATCCATCCTTGATCCCCGTGCCCCGATTGACAGGCTTTATGAGTTGATTGAGGACAAAGCTAGAGCCAGAGGTTGGGTGAGAAGACATGCAGGGCTCCAGAGCAATTGTGAGGAGGGAACCAAGGACCCAGTAAATTGGGTGAATGAGAGGGGGACTCTGGAGCCCCAGCTGCCAGATCCCAGGAAGAAAGAGGAGCTCCATAATTTCAGCAGGGGGAGTAAGATCTACCCCCTTTCTCTGCTAGCCACCTGGCCCCCAGAGCGATATAGATCCATATGTCTTGATCAACAGGCTGTATGACATACTTGAGGACAGAGCCAGAGCCAATGCTTTGAGTGAGAAGATACCACGGGGCTGCTGAGCAATTGTGAGGAGACCCTATGGAATTGGGTGAATGACAAGGGGCATGTGTTTCTGCTATAGAAATGGGGAAGTGCTCCTGGTCAATGCCTGGCAGTGCTAAAGGAGGGGCAGGATGCCTTGGAGGTCCCTTACCAGAAGTCAGAGATGGCATGGAACATTGTGGTCAGTCAGACGCAGCACTTGGATTCCAGAAGCATAAAAGGGTGGATAAGGAGCCCTGGAGTTTGGCACTGGCAGGGTAAGGGGAAAGATCCAGCTTGGTGATGGTGGTGCAGAGAAACTGGAAAAGAGTTTTTGGGAAGGGCTTTCCATCGGTTCCCTCTTGGGGCAGGTCAGGGGATGACAGGGCCTTTTTCTTTTTCAACTCCTTCTGTCTCTCCTAGGTGGTGATGGAGAGCCTACCCATCCCCTCTGTGCCCTCGCCTGTCCTTTCCTGCTCAGTGTTGGCCCTCTACCACCTCAGGTATCATGACTGCTTATGTGCCAGGGCATCTGCATTAGCTGAGCCTTCTGCAACCTTACAATGCAGTGGGGAGGTAACTGGAATGTCTACTCCTGCTCTTGCTCACTTCCTAAAACCAAGGTAGGGCTTTTCCTTACTCTTATGTAGAAGCCTTGCATTTCTACCTCTTAAAAGCCCTCAAGGGCCTAACAGGACCCAATACAGCAGCTTTCTTCACTTCCTCTTTCATGTTGAGAGTCACCACCACCGAAAAATGTCATGAACTCTCAGTATACAACTGGCGGGAGAGGATGATGATCAAGACTCAAGGCACGGTAGAAGGACCCTCTCACCTTTTGCCCATGCCACAACTGCCAGTCCAGAATTCCTTCTCTACCTGGGATGTTTAACATGAAAACGTACTTTGGGAATTCCAGTGCAGGAACTCCCACAGAAAAGAGTTTGAAGATAGAGTCCCTTTAGGATCTCAACCACCTGGTGTCTGCCCTTTGGAAGAAAGAGCAAGGACATGTGTTTCATTCTCTGAGAGCAAAATGTTAAGGAGCTTTGAAGAGTGCTCTTGATCATGTAGTTCTGTGCTTTTGATCATGTAGTTGAGATTTTTAACCTTCTGATAGTTGATTGTTTAGGGGATGAAGAGGAATAATGCCTCTAATTGACAGAACAAATTGTATGAATAATCTACTAGATATTTGGAAATCCAGGACTGAATGTTCTTATGCCTTTCATCCCTTCCAAAAGGAGGATGGGCAGAGTTCCTGGGAGGCCTTGCAAAAGAGGGAGCGATAGGTGATGAGTGTTGAGTGACAGGTGGGTCTCCCCTGCTGCTCCCCTTGGAGCAGGCTGAAGGATGCTCTAACCCTCCCTCTTTCCCACCCTCTAACAGACTGCTTTTCTCTTTCTCCCACCACCAAGTTATAGCTTTCCCTGGATCATAAGTTTCAGTCACACTTCCTGTGCCTCACACCACACTCTCTCACAGCCAGGTGCACTTGGATTAAACTCTGTGTTTTTCATAATGTCTTTTGCCAAAACTTGAACAGACCTTGTGAAGACGTATTCCATCTTCAGCCGAGCAGTGTGCATAAAGGCCTGCCCAAGGGAGGCAAGAAGAGGTGGTCAGTTGGGGGCATTTGTGCATCCTCTTTGTTGGCAGCCTGTGTTGGCAAGGAGGTTCACTTAGGTGTAAAACTAATTATTCATCCAAGGGAGGTAGACCAACCAAACTTGACTTATCCGTTCCCATCCATTATCTAAATATGGTCTAGATAGGATTTTCAAGATGGCTGAGGTCTCTGTCTCCACTCATTCTCATGCCTCCTTCTATCCTTCCTTTCAGGATTTCTATACATCATCAGCAATGACTCTAGAGCTTCTTCCTGTTGGGCTGCTGACTACAGATCCCACAGTCTACGACCTTGTCTTTTTGCTGAATGGAAATGTCTTAAAGAGGCCAGCCACTCATTTCTCACTTCAAAATCTAAAGGAATCTTGGTCAATGGTCACTCCCTCTGGACCCTCTTTGGCTAGACAGGGCACCAGTTCTCAGCTGACCAGTTTCAGAACTGCTGCTCCCTAACCCAGGATATCAACTTCTGGCTGGTTTCACCCTGCAGTCTGATAGAAGCCAGGGCCATCTCTTGCACTTCAGATCTCCTTCAACATGCCACCCATTTCATAAGTCTTGAGATGAGCACTCCATGTACTTGCCTGACTTAGCTACCTTAGTTTTCATAACAGAGAAGAATTGAAGCGGACAGAGATTTACAGAGTAGTAAGATGTCTGGATTTCTTTTCTTTTCAAAAACACTCCACAGTTTGGGAGGGCTTGTGACCCTGTATGCCTTGCAAATCACTTCGTGCCACCCAGATGTCAGCAGCCGCACCAGGGTGGCACTTTCAGAGATTTACCTGTTCATCCTGCACCATTCAGGTAAGGAAGCTGGAGAGGAGGGTACCAGCAGTCTTCCAAGCTAGAATCAGAAAGACCCAGAATCCCAAGAGGTACCTTAAAACAATCTTTCTTTCTTTCTTTCTTTCTCTCTCTCTCTCTCTCTCTCTCTCTCTCTCTCTCTCTCAGGGCTTCTGACTGAACATCCAGCTAAAGACCTCTGGTGCCAGGAGGAATGCCATAAAATTATGGAAGATTACATTGATACTTCCAGAGTCAAGGAGGTAGAGATTTCCTCTTTCCACTTATTACTTATTGATAGACGGACTGCCTATGAAATTTGAAGACAGAGGGGCACAGTTTCTGCCTCCTTGAGAGACTCCCTCATGTAGAAATGCCCCATTGAGATAACAAAAGAAAAAGAAAAATATGGATCAGGGAATTGGATGGCTTGAGTCTTCCTCCCTTGCAGTAAACTGTCGATGAATGCAAGGTTGGGAGCACGCAAAGGGTCCCAGACCTGACCTTTTTTTGCACTAACGGGGAAGTGGTTGTAGTTTTTCTGTTGGCCTTTTCTGCTCTGGAAAGGAAGGTCTGGGGAAAGAGCAAAGGAGCAGATAACTTTTCATATTCCCACTTCCCAGACGACCACAATCACCGGCCCACTATAGTCCAGGGCTCACTGGTCCTGGAGCTAGAAGGAAGGGTAAAATCTGAGGCATTTAGTGTCCTGGGTGAGATGGCAAGGGAAAGCTTGAGGAGGAGGAGGAGATTCTTTTGCCCTTCAAAGAAAGCATTTGTGGAAACAGGCAAGGAGAAGGAGACAAAAGAATGCGGTAGAAGAGAAAGAAATGTCACTCCATCTTCTCACTGGCAAGCACCTGCTTCCCTTCCTTGTCAAAGTGGAGAGTCTCAATGAGGGCCACCCTTGAAAGGAAAACTATCATTCCAAGTCTAGAAAAAAGTTTGCTCTTCTTCCTGGGTGACCCTGCTCCTATCCTCTAGAACTGAACGTCCAAGGGAAGACCTCTGGTGCAAAGAGGAATGCAGTAAAACCGTGGTTGATGATATCGACCCTTGCAGTGTTGTAGAGGAATTGAAAGCCTTTTTCTTTTTATTGCCACATATTACTTAGAGAAAGACACTAGAGTTGTCCCTGCACTTTCATGAATGTTTGGAGTACAGAATGCTCACAGAAGTGGAATAACTGCAAATAATATCCCCTGCCTCCTCTCCAATGCCCTTCTGGGCCTCCACCCTTCCCATTCTCATGCAAAAGAGAAGGAAATGGGAAGAGGGTGAGGGAAGGCTCCCATAAGCCTTCCTTTCCCTTTCTGCAGCTCCTCCTGCCATTCCTATGTGTTTTGCTCCACGTTGAGAACTTCTCTGAGCCTTCTTTCCCCATTTCCTTTCCATTTTGCCTGGGCATGAATTTTCTGCCCCAGGACAAAATGCATAGGAATGGTAGGGGAGCTCTGGAGGGAGGAAAGGAGCTTTTTCCTGCCCCCCGTTTCCCTTCTGTTCTGCATGGAAAGGGAAAGGAGGGAGCTCCAGAGGGGAGAAAAGAAAGCTCGTGTGAGCTTTCTCCCATTCCTCTTTGCCTTCTGTTTGTCCTGAACTCAGGTCTTTGCAGTGGGACAAAATGCATGGGAATGGGAGGAGAAGAATGTGGGAGAGGAAAGTGTGCTCACAAATAATCAAATTTGTGAACATCAAATCCGTGAATGCGGAGGAAGAATTGTACATGCAGACTGTCTGTAAAACTTTAAGCCAGAGGGGCACAGTTTCCATCTCCTTGAGAGATCCCCATGTAGAAATCACACGCTTGGGATAACAAAGAAAAAAAAATGTGGATCAGGGAATTGGATGGCTTCAATTTTCCTATAATATGCTGGAAGTGGATGGAAGTCTGGGAGAATGGAAAGTTTGTCAAACACTTCTTTTTCTGCTCTGGAAAGGGGAATTTTGTGAAAAAGGATGAGAGTGGAGAACTTTTCAAATTCCCACTTCCCAGAAGGCACCCCCTCCACCCGTAGATAGTAGTCAAGGCTCAGTGGTCAAAGTATCACTGTTTAATAGTATAATTCATAAATTCTCAACAAATCTTTTAATCAAACCATACCTATATTTAAAAACTATTAAAATAGCAACAACTTATAGCCATAGTAATTTTCATAGTGTCTTTCTCATGATGAC
>CAOLHI010007492.1:0-15242 GCA_948474755.1 Ctenosaura bakeri
AAAATAACCGAACTGAAAGAAAAGATGAGGAGATACTCGAACTCAAGACCATGCTACGCGAGATGCGCATCCGTCCCTCGCAGACAGGGAGATCACCAGGAGGAGAACCACGAGCGGCTGTCTCGGCGGCAGGCACCCCTGGTCCGCCCCAGCAACCAACAGGGCACCCGCCAGCGCCACTGTTACTCAGAAATGTGGGAGACCTGAAAGCGACCTTCAACGGGAAGGGGGAGAAACTCTCCTTTTTTTTGACTATGGCAAACAATTTCATGATTGATCACGGCCATCTATTTCGGGATGATCGGCCCGAATTCGATACCTAAGCCAGAGGATGAAAGGACTGGCAGCAGACTGGGTAGCGAACCTATATCACCCCGCGCCCCCGAAACTGAAAATCTGCAGCTCTTCATGAACCATCTGCGGGAACGACTGAAGACCCCCATTTATTGGAAAACACCAAATATCAACTGAAACGAATGAAACAAGGCAGGAACGATGTGGGGACGTATTCCTGTGAATTTAGAAACCTGGCCACCAAAGTCCCGTGGAGTGATGAAATTCTAATTGAGTTATACAAAGATGGACTAAATCCTGATATTCTACACGGGTGCTTAATGCAGGCCAATCCACAGACCCTGCTAGGTTGGGTCAGACTAGCTACTGAAATGGAAGGCATAACCCAGACTGTTCAGCTGAACCGACAAAGACAAGACGTGCCAAAACGACAACCTCGCGGTCCCACCGTCCTCAATGCTGAGGAACGGAAAAACGTCTCCGTTTGGGCATGTGCTTTAACTGTGGAAAACCGGGCCACCTCGCCAACACCTGCCGCGGAAACCAAGCTCCGACTGGGACTAAGGGAGCACGAGCAGACCCAAAGGATATAGAATTCACACATCAGACAGCGGCCGCCAAACAACCACTTAGACGCACTTCTAAGGACCCTGCAGCGGCGACAGGAGACTCCGATCCCGATGATGAAACCACCTCTTCGTCCTCATCTGACATAGATGGAGATTCTAAACCTGACTGCGATGACTGGCAAGCGGCGGAACATCTGTAAGTACTCCTAAAATTCCCCATTTCTACGCCACGGTTGCGATTAGTGGCAGCGATGGGACTTTGCATGTACATAGGGCATTAATTGACTCTGGCTGCTCCAGAAGTTTGTTACACCCCAAATTGGCCAAACAATTGAAAACTCTTTATGAGCCCTTGGAATGCCCCATCAAATTAACGCAAATGGATGGGACCTCAATGACTGGGGGAGTAATTAGTAAAATCACTAAGCCCATCTCATTTCAAATGGACAAAAACAATTACAGCATGCGATTTCTAGTTCCCAAGGCGATGCAGTTCAAATTGGTCTTGGGAATCGATTGGCTTCATGAATATAACCCCCAGATAAACTGGACTGCTGGCACTATGTCCTCTTCAGATGAAAACTTTTCTATTCCCCATGAAGAATTGCAACAAATTCCTTCACACTACCGAGACTTCCAAAAGGCTTTCCACGAAAGGGAGGCTGACAAATTGCCTCCCCACACGGACTTTGACTGTAAACTGGAATTAGTTGACGGGGCCACCCTGCCTAAACCGAAAATTTATCCCATGAGCCAAAAAGAACTCCTTGCTCTCAAAAAGTTCCTAAATAAAAACTTGGCTCGCGGCTTTATCAAGCCCTCTACAGCCCCCACGGCGAGTCCTGTCTTCTTCCGAAAGAGAAAAGATCCCAGCGCGGATCCGAGACTGATAGTTAACTACTCTGCTATTAACCAGGTTATTTCCTCCAATTGTTATCCCATACCTCTGATACGGACTGTTTTGGACCATCTTGTTCAAGGAAAATATTTCACCAAACTTGATCTTAAAGAGGCTTTTCATAGGATTAGAATGGACCCGGACTCTGAGTGGCTCACCACCTTTGCAACTCCTCTAGGTAACTTTAAATGGACGGTTCTTCCCTTTGGCTTACAATCGGGGCCATCTGTGTTCCAAATGTTTTTGAACACCATTTTCCATGACTTGTTGTATCGGGGGGTTTCTGATTTATCTGGATGACATTTTAATTTACGCAGATTCCATGGAATCTCATGTGTCATTGGTTCGTGAAGTGTTACGAAGGCTTATAGATAACAACCTCGTGGTTAATCTATCTAAATGCCAATTTGACACCCAAACTTTTGATTACTTGGGATATAGGATTCAAGATTGTTCACTTAAAATGGACCCTTCGAAGATTAACTCCATTTTGCAATGGCCCGTCCCTAAAACTGTGAAGCAACTGCAGCAATTTCTTGGTTTTGCGAACTTCTACCGGAACTTTATTGAGGATTTTGCTGCCATAACGCTTCCACTCACCAACCTTCTACGGAAACCTAAAGGATCCACTGCGGGCAAGGCGCATAGACTTTGTTGGTCGCCTGAGTGTCAATCGGCGTTTGACCATTTGAAATCTAAATTTACGTCTGAGCCCTTACTCCTTTTCCCGACAGTACGAAGCAATTCATTGTGCAAACGGATGCTTCGACTTTGCCATGGCAGCCGTTCTTTTACAACATGACACCACAGGAGCACTCAGGGCCCTTTTGCTTTCATTTCAAAGAAATTTTCCCCTCAACAAGCTAAATACTTTTCCTAATGCTTCTCCCCACTGAATTTGGAATCCTTGCTGCTCTTTCAGGCCAAAAATCTCCATGTGGAAGTTCAGTCTGATCTCTCTTTGTCAGAGAGTCTCGTCAAGCACCACTCGGAGTCCCCAGTGGTGGGAGATCAAGCAGGAGACTGAAAGAGATGCCCCATTCCATGGTAAGGTTGAACCCTCTGTGTTTGTATATATGGGCTTGCTCACCCCAAGTATTGCAACATTTATGCATCCCATTTCTTTTTTTACTATGCCTAGTCATGTTTTTCTCATGCTGTGTTTCTCTAATATATGTTGTGCAGCTCTGAGGTTTTGTTTCTCCTCTCAGCGTGTCAACAACTGAAATCATTAGCTGCCATGCTACTTGTATTTGCCCTCTGCTTTTCCCCATTAGAGGAGATCTCATTGAGATCTAGAAGTCTCCTCGTGGTATCTCTTGTTTCATTGTGGATTGTTTCATGATTGGGTTTTCATGATGAAAGACATTCCAAAGAGGTTTACTGGTGCTCCTTCTGTACAGTACTGATGAGTGTTGGCTGCAGCGCCATTGTTCCTCACAGTGCCAGTGTCACTCCCATGCGCATGGCTGCTGCCACCCAGCAGCTGTTTCCAATTTAGTTAGGCTTCTTAGTTTAAGCCTGTCTGATATGGGAGACCCTACCAGCAGTGGTACTAACCTCTTGCTTGCATAACCCCCTGCTTCACAGAAGCCTGCAATCCCACCCCCACGGAAAGGTAAGTGACAGGATGGATTAATACATTACACCCTCTTCCAATTAATTATGCTGGGTTTTTCCTGAAATAGGTAGTTTGTCTTCTTCAGTGTGACTTGTTGCCTTTGAGTTCCTTCCCTTGTCTTTCTTTCACTATATTGATATCTGATCTGAGTTTCTCAGACTCAAGAGCTTGTCTTCTCCACTTCCCTGTGTTATCCTCACAACAACAAGACTGCGGTGTACATTAGGCTAAAGGAGAGTAGGTGGGCCAACATGCCTCAGGGGCAGCTAGAACTAGAATTTCCTAAGGTTCAAAGTGGTTCAAAGTGCTACAGTGTTCAGAGGGATGACTTCCTCATAGGTTTCTTTTAGGACTGTAATTGTAGCCTCTGAGACAAGCCTACATGATCAGATTCCCCCACCTTGGTCTCTCCCTCAGGGGCTGGAATGATGCCACCGGGAAGTACTCAGTTGCCTATTCATCCTTGCGATGGAGTGGAACCTGATAGGTAAGAAGAAGGACAACTGAAGAACGAGGACTGGATCAGCCTAGGTATCTCTAGTTCTGGGCTCACATCCCTGGTAGTGCTAACTGACAATTGTGTACCCTTTGATTTGGATTGAAAAAAAAATGATTGAACTCCATAAATTTATTCTTAGTGGAAAGAAGTGGAGCTTTTAGAAAGATGAAAGTGGGAGACAGTAAATTCACCCTGAGTATTTATACAATCGATACCTTATATAATTGATCTTCAACTGCCTGTTGAAAGAGAAAAGATTTTCTTGTTTTCCCAAAGAGGAAGTAGGGAGGGCTCCAGTCTGACTTTTCTGGGGTGGCCCTTTGGAAAGCCTGGGACCAGCCACTGGGGGGGCCCCCCTTCCGTGTTCCTGCCAGATGTACCTGTGAGGGTGGTGGGACTGAGGAAGGGGCCCTTAGCAGTCTCAAAGCATGGGCAGGTTCATATGGCAAAAATCCGGGCCTTCAGATAAGCTGGCCCCTGAGCTATGCAGCACCTTGTAGATAAAAACCCAACACTGTGAATTGGCCTCGGAAACAGAGTATATAGCCAGTGGAGCTGCTGCAAAAAGAGAATGTGGGCTCCCAGTTAGCAGTTTGGCTGTGGGTTTTGGATCAGTTCATGTTTCCAAACAGTCTTCAAAGGCAGACTCACCTAGAGTGTGTTACAGTAATCCAACCAAGATGTAACTAAGGCATGTGCCCTTTGAAGCACATTTCCCACTGTGACCAACCAGAAGTCTCTAGAAGCTTACAACCCAGGCAGGGGAAGCTGTTCCCCCACTTTTCTTCCCCTGCAGCTGGTGTTCAGAGACATGGTGTCTCTACTGATGGCCCTCTCTAACAGCCAATGTGAAGGTTTAAATCTTCCTATAGCCTTTATGTGAGCTGTGAGCAGGAAATGTTTTTTTTTTCCTCCAGGGTCCCATCACCTTTGAGGACGTGGGCTGTCTGTTTCTCCCCCGGAGGAGTGGGTTTTGGATCCAGATCAGAGAGCCCTGCATGTGCAGATCATGGGGGAAACCCAAGGGATCATAGTCTTTCTTGGTAAGGCTCCCTCCCCTAGTGGGAATTTTTTGTTTCTCAATGCAATCATCACAATCCCCATAACACCTTCTGAGGGGGGAGCAGGAACCTCAATCCTCCCGGTCGCTGGCCGCTCCTGAAGGCACAGCTCGGGAACTGGTGTCCCTCCTGGTATTTTGAAGGTGCTCTTGAAGTGAAAAAGAAATAAATATTAACTGAAACAGGAATTAAAATATTAAAAGGCCTGATACGTAACCCTTGAACTATAGCAAGTTAAAGCTAACAGGGAAAATCTTATGTAAATAGCCAGTGTTCCTAACTGGGTTTCAAAAAAAAAATAAATATCATCTGCAAAGCAAGCTAGCAGGGAAAAAGAGCACCACCCCAATTTTAACCAGCACAGCTGTCGCCCCAAAACCCAGTCCCCCAAAACCCTCGTGTTCCCTACAGTAGAAGACGAGGTTCTGGTTTTTTTGACCAATTCCTTTTTCTATAGTGCTCTGTTCCCTAACTGGTCAGATACGCAGAGAATGCCTGTATTGTTTGTAGTTAGTTGACTAAATAAATTTAATTGGTTAAATAAATTTCACATATTTGGGAACCAAACAAAATATAAGGAAGCAAAACAGTTTCCCAAATGACCTTTGAATAATCTTTACAAGGAATTAATCAAGCAAGGAGTTAAGGATCGTTGACCAGCATCCATTCTCCACAGTATCTGTTTTAGAGCTGACCAGTTAACCATATCAAAAGTCTCCTCAGCATCTATGAAGACCGTTGCTAGCTTCCTTTCCTTGTGTCTTTCGTAGTATTCCGGGCTATCTAAAACAATCCGAGTATTATTTTTAAAGTCTTTTAGACAAAAGCCATTCTGATCTTTGTGAATTAGAGCGGGAACACTTTTTTTTTTCCATCTTTGAACCAGTATAGAAGTAAAAATTTTATAATAAAATTTTTTAGAAGAGGCATAGGACAGTAATTTTTAATGTCCAAGAGGTTTTTCTCTTCTTTGAGAATGACCACTATCTTTGCCACATTCCATGATCGAGGTTTATTCTAGGCCATTTCTAGCTATTCATTTGGGCTTTTTTTGCCCAGCACTCACTGAATCCTTCCCCTTTAAATAATCTTTCTCCCTCCTGGCACCATACTACAGTAGCCCCTCTGCTTTCACAAGGGATCGGGAAAGGAGGCCCCTTTGAGAAAGTCATGAAAACATGAATAACTCCTGCTACCATTCCCTTCCATGGCTTCCCCCTTCCATTCTGTTGTACGTCTTAAGTCAATAGGACTATAGACAGTATTTTACATTTTAAAAAAGAAGAATGCTTAAAGCGTCACTCATGCCATCTTCCTTCCTTCTTCATTCCTTCTCCTGTCAAAGAGGCCAATAAAAGCAGCGCCCACCCTGCCAAGTGGGGGCCCATTCGTCCTTGAAAGAATCTGTTTTTTCCCCTTTTTTACAGTAATTGGGGGGCATTTCTTCCACCATCTTTCAGAAGTGGTTTGCCAGGGGCCCTTTCTGGGCCGTCGCCACCTTAAGAGTAAGCTAAACTGCCACGGCTGTTGTCTCAGGGAGGTCCTTTTTCCCGTCCCTGCTTCTCTCCAACTCCCACTCTGGAGCTGCTCATCCACCTTCAGTTTTGGAACCTGCCTGCTTCTAGTTCCCCCCCAAACCAGGCAACAAAGTCGTGCATAAACTGCCTAACGTGCAAATCATCTCTTTATAGTAACATTTGGGTCAGTAGGCAAACGCTCTTTGTTTCTCTATCATAAATACATTTTTTCAAGGAGGCTTTATGCATAGCAGTTCCAGTTCTCTTTGGGTTCCTCTTTTAGCCTAGTGGGATCTGAAAAACCCAGGGGTCCCCCCTTTTTCTGCAGAATAGGAAGAACCCTCATGATCTGACTGAGGCTCACTGAAAGGACGGTGGAGCTGAAGGGAAAGGGGGAAACCCCTTTTCCCCCTCAAGGGAAAAAAAAACAAAACCAGTGATGGGAAAATGCTCTTTTCTGCCCTTTTCCCCTCCCGGAACGGTCTTGCAGCCAGCGTGGCTCCTGTAATGCAGAGATCCAGAGGTCACTCTGTAATTTTAAAACTCTAAGACCGAAAAGTGGGATGTTAACTGCTGCCGTGGCAGTACTCTTAGTTGAACAAGCATCCCTTTTTTTTTTTTTTGCTATAGACTGCTAAATGCAGGTTTATTTTTCCCAGCATTGATTTTTTACTCCAAAACCACCATGCAGTGTTAGGATTTCTGGAATATACTGTGGCTTTCACCTCTCTTCTTGCAGCAAGGAAAGGGTTGGAAAGTCAGAACTTGATGAGGTTTCCAGTTTTTTGAATCCTACTTTTTCCTCTCTTCAGTTTTGGGAAACCTGGGTTGAATTAAAGGGGAAATTTCCCGTCTGATGTTTGAATTTCCCCAAACTGTCCTCTTCCTTCTGATGCATGTGATGGAACTATCATCACCTGTGGAGAAGAGATCAAAGGGAATGGGATTTTCTTTTTAAATTTTGATTTGGTGAAAAATGTGTTGCCAAAGGAATGTTATAAAGTGCATATACAGTAAGAAGTTACTTGTCTGATTAATGCATAATGTGGTCTGATTTATCTGATTAACCTTTATTAGGCTGACTACAACATATACATTTACAATAAAACTTCAGCAATCATCTTTAGAAACTTTAAGCCATAAGTTTTTGCCTCCACCAGAAAGTTGGCCATTAGCCTAGTAATATGCAGATTCTGATCTTCCAATAAGTATTCCACTGATAACCTATCCAAACAGATATTCCTTTCCAATAACCTGCTTAACAACTTTTTCCTTGGAATTTTATACAATGGGCAGAACAATACAATATGATGGAGAACGTAGGAGCTTGTGCACAATGACATATATGATTCAAAAGGGGTGGGGGGGTATTTTATCCTTAGTCACATTTGAGGGGTTCATTTTAACCTTGCAAGTAGAAAGGCCTTCCTTGACACCAACAATGAGAGAGTTTGAAAATAAAGGAATCCTACCCTGAAAGGGGGGGAAAACCGTAAACGACAGGGAACAAACCCTAGGAGATGGGTATGACAACTGATATTCCCTCTCTGCAAGGCAGGCCCTGATAGTTTCAAGACACTCCTTTTCGGTTGATAAGGGGAGAGAATCCGTATTTAAACCCATAGAAATTTTATGCTTTCATAAAATGTAGCCCACCTGGTGTAGTAAATGTCAGATTGAAGGAAACATAAAAGGCCAGACCTATTAGACCTAAAATGAATCTTAAACCAAGATCTATAAGTCATAGCCAAGCATAATGTCTTTCTTAGAAACTAAGTACCTGTAGACGTTTAATTCTTTTTCCATCCAAGGTGCGATGTTAATGGATTAGGCATGGTGCTTTCTATATTGGGGCATAAAAATGCAACCTTAACTGGACATGTGAGGAGAGAAGTGGAAATTGGACAGAAATACAAATCATAGCTTGTAGGATAGTAATAGCTTGTAGAAGAGTAAATTCTTTGCCTCATAAAAAGGCAGTGATTTGTACATGAAGGAACAAAAGGCATCCATTCCGCCAAGGAGAAGGGGGCACAATCAAAAACAGGCGAGGCTAACACAGATGTGGTCTGTGGAGCAGTTCTTGCTCACCTCTGCCTCAGAGGCTCATGGCACTCAGGATGTTTTCAAGGAACAGAGGTTAAAAAAAAAAGGATAACAATATATCTTCCTTTCTCCCGTGGTTGGATTGTTTTTAGGATCATTCCAAATCAGTCTCTTTCCCAATCTGTGAAGGTGCTTTTCTCTCACAATTGAGATTCATTGTTTACTGTTCCTCTCCTTTTTCCCGGCAGATGACTGGAGAAATCGCAACGTATGTGCCACGTGTGGGAAGTGTTTTGCATACAAATGTGAGCTTGCCAGGCACCAGGCAGCCCACACAAAAGAGGAAGTTTCTACCAGAGAGAAGCCCTTCAAGTGCAAAATACGTGGGAAGCCTTCTCACCAAAACATGGCTCTTGTGCTTCAGAAGAGGCTCCGTGCTGGGAAAAAACACTTCAGACGTAAAGTCTCAGGGAAAGGATTTAATTATAAACTGCAACCTCTGAGCCATCCAGCAGTCAGGAAGGGACAGAAAATACTCAAATGCCAGGAGTGTGGGAAACACTTTGCTTACAGATCAGCGTATGTGATTCATCAGAGAGTCCACACAGGAGAGAAACCATACAAATGCCAGGAGTGTGGGAAATGTTTTGCCCAGAATGGACACCTTGTGAAGCACAAGAGAACCCACACAGGAGAGAAACCATACAAATGCCAGGAGTGTGGGAAATGTTTTGCCAAGAGTTCAACGCTTGAGAGTCACAACAGAACCACACAGGAGAGAAGCCATACAAATGCCAGGAGTGTGGGAAATGTTTTGCCAAGAATGGACACCTTGGAGCACAAAGAACACACAGGAGAGAAACCATACAAATGCCAGGAGTGTGGGAAATGTTTTGCCCAGAATGGACACCTTGTGAAGCACAAGAGAACCCACACAGGAGAGAAACCATGCAAATGCCAGGAGTGTGGGAAATGTTTTGCCCAGAATGGACACCTTGTGAAGCACAAGAGAACCACACAGGAGAGAAACCATACAAATGCCAGGAGTGTGGGAAATGTTTTGCTAGCAGATGGAGACCTTGTGAGGCACAAGAGAATCCACACAGGAGAGAAACCATACAAATGCCAGGAGTGTGGGAAATGTTTTGCAGAGTTCAGACCTTGGAGGCACAAAGAATCCACACAGGAGAGAAACCTACAAATGCCAGGAGTGTGGGAAATGTTTTGCCCACAGTTCACACCTTGTGAAGCACAAGAGAACCCACACAGGAGAGAAACCATGCAAATGCCAGGAGTGTGGGAAATGTTTTGCCCAGAATGGACACCTTGTGAGGCACAAGAGAATCCACACAGGAGAGAAACCATACAAATGCCAGGAGTGTGGGAAATGTTTTGCCAAGAGTTCAACGCTTAAAAGTCACAACAGAATCCACACAGGAGAGAAGCCGTCCAAATGACAGGAGTGTGGGAAATGTTTTGCCCACAGTTCACACCTTGTGAAGCACAAGAGAACCCACACAGGAGAGAAACCATACAAATGCCAGGAGTGTGGGAAATGTTTTGCCCAGAATGGACACCTTGTGAAGCACAAGAGAATCCACACAGGACAGAAACCATACAAATGCCAGGAGTGTGGGAAATGTTTTGCTAGCAGTTCAGACCTTCTGAGGCACAAGAGAATCCACACAGGAGAGAAACCATACAAATGCCAGGAGTGTGGGAAATGTTTTGCCGACAATTCAGCCCTCGTGGGGCACAAGAGAATCCACACAGGAGAGAAACCACACAAATGTCAGGAGTGTGGGAAATGTTTTGCTCACAGTTCAGGCCTTTTCAATCACAAAAGAACCCACACGGGAGAGAAGCCATACAAATGCCGGGAGTGTGGTTAATGCTTTGCTTACAGTGCATACCTTATCAATTACCAAAGACTCCACACCTTAAAGAAACCATAAAAATGCCAGTAATGTTAGACATGTTTTGTTCGCAGTTCACACTTTCTGAGCCATAAGATTTATACATACCAAAGGGAAACTATTAGTATTATTCTTTCCATGTTTACTTTTTCCAATTTGAGATGCAGAACAATTGACAAGTAAGCTGCTTACAAAGTGGCTTACAAGAAACCATAGAAGTGCCCGCAATGTGAGTGTTTTGCCCCGAGTTAATACCTTCTGAAGCACAAAAGGAGAGAAGGCATACAAAATGCCAGGAGTGCCAGAAATTTTGTTGTAGATCTTCTAGTGCACAAGAGACTCCATGCAGAAGAGAAACCATACATATTCCAGGAACGTGGAAAATGTTGCACTTGGAAGTTAGATGGATGACATCTTGGATGCACTGGCTTTGGCTGTCCCTTCAGCCACCCTGTGGCTCTTGATTGAACAGTACCTGCGCATTGACAGGTACCTATAATCCCATCAGCAAGCACACCTGGCTCCCACCTCCTGAGGATCCTATCATCCACTCAGCCCAGGACTGGTGGCTGCAGGGCCAGCACCCTCCAATCCAGCTTCAGGAGAGGAACCCACGCAGCTGGAAGGAGTGCTACCACATCTCTCCTCAGATTAAAAAGAGTACCAGAGACAGAGTGTATTGTGTTGGTGTTGTGGTGTTGCTGGTCACTTCACAAGGAATTGCCCTACAAAGGATGTGGCCTATGAGCCTGAAAGAAAGAAGTCTGGGATCAAACCCATAGGAAGCCCAATCAGGATCTCTTGCTGCCGCTGTATGGAATAACAAGGGCCAGGTGTTCCAGTGGAAACCATGGTAGACTCCACAGCCTGCAATAATTTTAAGGAGCTTGCCTTTGCCACCCAGCATCGCATCCCAGTGTCACAGATGCAGGAGCCTCAGTTTGCTGAGATGACTGATGGTTGTCTCCTAAGTTCTGAACCTGTAACTCAGCAGACCTCCTCCATGTTGACTTTAGAGATTGAGGACCGTATGTTGCAAGTTCTATTTCTACAGGACTGCAGGGGATGGCAGACGGTGGGAGGGCCCTTGGAGGGGGGAAGTACGTGGAGGAGGGACAGGGCAATACGGCTATAGCAAGGGAGGTGTCCCATTCTCTCCCTCAGGGAAAGGAGGGACCCCCCTTTCAGATCATTTGGAGTGTCCTGAAAGCTGTTCAATTCCTGCCTTGGCTCTTCTTCCCTTTTTCTTTAATGCCAGGGAGGGGAAAGGGGGAGAGTTCCTCTGGGGATTTTCAGCTTGGAGGGCCAAAAGGGGCATGATCAGCTTTGAAGACGAGGCCCTTGGGTGGCTTTCTCTGTAGGTGACAACATGTCCTAGCTCTCTGTTACATCTCCACCCCTTCCCCAGTTCCTCCCACAGTTGTCAGGTCAGCTTTATTCTCCCTGCCATGCTTCTAGACAGCTGCCTTGCCTTGATGCTTTACTGGGCTTCACTGTGCTGTGGGGGGATGATGGGATTGAATGGGAACAGTGTGCTGGGAACAGGGAAATGTTATTGTAACGAGCCGTTCCAGACTCTGCTGCAAGGTCACACTGTTGGCTAGAGGAATGAGAATATAGGAGGGGGACGGAATAGCCTGGGAAAGGAATTGTTATCGTTACCCATCAAATAGAATGCTAGCCTGTGCTAGTTTGAAATGTTATAGCTTATGAGGCTCTGCAGATTCAGTGCTGCTTTACTCCTGGCAGTTGCCAAGGTGTTCAGGGTTTTTTTTTTTAAATGTTCTGAATAAAGTTTTTTCAAACCTCTATGCTCAATTCCTTAAAGCGATAATATCCTGTACATCACACACAGATACGGCTTGGACTCACAATTGAACCTTCTTCCAAATTGGTGAGAGGACAGCCGTCTCCAGGGTCCCTGGGATGGAGGGGTGGATAGGAGATTTCACTGGCCGTCTCTAGGAGGCCACTGTCAGCATCTCTGGCTCCCTGCCATCGGGTCATTGGATTGTGTGCATTTAAGATAACTGTTGCCACAAGATTGTCATCCCAATACAGTTGCTTTCTCTCTCTCTCTCCTCAGGTCACCTCTTGACAATCATAGAATCATAGAAATGTAGAGTTGGAAGAGACCACACAGGCCATCCAGTCCAACCCCCTGCCATGCAGGATCACCCTCAAAGCACTCCCGACAGATGACCATCAAGCCTCTGCTTAAAAACCTCCAAGGAAGGAGACTCGACTACACTCCATGGAGGCAGCAGATTCCACTGCCGGACAGCCCTGACTGTCAGGAAGTTCTTCCTGAGGTTCAGGTGGAATCTCCTTTCCTGCAGCTTGAATCCATTGCTCCTTGTCCTGGTCTCTGGAGCAGCAGAAAAGCCCTCTCCCTCCTCTACTTGGCATCCCTTTAAATATTTAAACATGGCTATCATGTCCCCTCTTAACCTTCTCTTCTGCAGACTAAACATACCCAGCTCCCTAAGTCTATCCTCATAGGACTTCATGGCTTCCAGGCCTCTCACCGTTTTGGTTGCCCTCCTCTGGACTTGCTCCAGCTTGTCAATATCCTTCTTGAATTGGGGTGCCCAGAACTGGACACAGTTTTCAAGATGGGGTCTAACCAAAGCAGAGTAGAGTGGTACCAGTACCTCCCTCGATCTAGACACCATACTCCTATTGATGCAGCCAAGAAGTGCATTGGCTTTCTTGGCTGCCGCATCACACTGCTGACTCACGTTCAGCTTGTGGTCTATGAAGACTCCTAGATCCCTTTCACACGTACTGCTATCCAGCCACGTGTCCCCCATCCTATATTTCTGGATTCGATTCTTTCTACCTAAGTGTAGGATCTTACACTTCTCTCTGTTGAATTTCATTTTGTTAGCCCTGGCCCAGCTCTCCAATCTATCCAGGTCATTTTGAATTTTGATCCTGTCCTCTGGCGTATTAGCAACCCCTCCCAATTTGGTATCATCTGCAAATTTGATGAGCATGCCCTCTATTCCTTCATCCAAGTCGTTGATAAAAATATTGAACAGCACTGGGCCCAGGACAGAACCCTGTGGCACCCCACTAGTCACTTCTCTCCAGGATGAAAAGCAGCCATTCGTGATCACCCTTTGGGTTTGGTCGGTCAACCACTTACAAATCCAACTAACAGTAGCCCTGTCCAGCCCACATTTTACTAGCTTCGTTGCAAGAATGTCATGGGGAACTTTGTCAAAGGCCTTCCTGAAATCGAGATATGCTACATCCACAGCATTCCCTTCATCTATCAAGCTGGTAACTCTATCATAAAAAGAGATAAGATTAGTCTGGCATGACTTATTTTTGAGAAATCAATGTTGACTTCTTGTGATTACTGCCTTGCTTTCTAAGTGATTAGAAACTGACTGCTTAATGATCTGCTCCAGGATCTTTCCGGGTACTGATGTCAGGCTGACTGGGCGATAATTATTTGGGTCCTCTTTTTTCCCTTCCCAACATTTTCCCTCTTCCAGTCTGCTGGAACTTCTCCTGTCCTCCAAGATTTCTCAAAGATTATAGCAAGCGGTTCCGAAATGACCTCTGCCAGCTCTTTTAATATCCTAGGATGCTATTCATCTGGCCCTGGAGACTTGAATTCATCCAATGCGGCCAGGTATTCCTGTACCACCTCTCTACTTATTATGTGCCTCATTTCCCCTGCTTCCTCCCCTGCTTCCCAACCGCCAGGTTGAGTGCTTGTCTCCTTCTTGGAAAAACTGAGGCAAAGAAGGTGTTAAGTAGCTCTGCCTTTTCTCTTCCCCCTGTGAATAATTCGCCATCTTCTCTGCGCAGTGACCCTACTGTCTCCTTCTTTTTCCTTTTGCTGCAGACATATTTTAAAAAACTCTTTTTATTGTTTTTAATGTCTCTGGCCAGCCTGAGTTCGTTCTGTGCTTTAGCCTTTCTGACTTCCTCCCTACATCTCCTAGCTACTTGCTTAAATTCTTCTTTGGTGGTTTCCCCCTTCTTCCATTTCCTATACATGTTTCTCTTAACTCTTAGCTCAGCTGAGAGTTCTTTAGTCAACCATTCTGGTTTCTTCAGATGCCTTCCATTTTTCCTCCTTATTGGCACAGTTTTAGACTGTGCCTTCAGTATCTCCTTTTTAAGGAACTCCCATGCCTCCTGAACTCCTTTCCCTTTAACTATTCCTGACCACGGAATTCCAGCCAGCAGCTCCCTAAGTTTACAGAAGTCCGCTTTTTTAAAATCTAAGATGAGTGTCTGGCTACACTTATCTTCTCCTTCCCACTGAATGCCAAATTCCAACAGGGCATGGTCACTCCCCCCTAAGGATCCAACCACTTCTACCTCATTCACAAGGTCATCCCTGTTGGTCAGGATCAGATCTAGAATATTTGATCCCCTTGTGGCCTCTTCCACCTTCTGGACCATGAAGTTGTCTGCAAGACAAGCAAGAAACTTGCTGGACCTTGCTGTCTTGGCAGAGTTTGACTGCCAGCATATATCCGGGTAATTGAAATCTCCTATTATTACTGTATCCCTCCTCTTTGAATGTGCAGTCATTTGGTTGAGGAAGGCGTCATCCAAGTCCTCAGCCTGGGTTGGAGGTCTGTAGTAAACCCCCACCAGAATATCCCTATTGTTTCTCGCTGCCGTAATTCTTACCCAAATGCTCTCGACCTGGCTTTCTGGGTTTAAGTCCTGGATCTCTTCACAGGTGAAGGTGGAGATCTCGTCTATCAGCCAGCCAGCCACAGACATACGACTTTCATGGAGTCACTATACTATTGCTAGGCGGTGAATTTGTGGCTTGGGGTGTCTTGC
>CAOLHI010007494.1:0-15469 GCA_948474755.1 Ctenosaura bakeri
GGTGAGAAGAGTAACAGAAAGAGGGTGAAAGAGAGAGAGGAAGAGGAGGGAAGGGAAAGATGATAAGCCAGGAGTTGCTAGGGCAAAAGAAGGGAAGAAGAAGGAACAGGAGGGATAAAAAAGAAATGAAAACTAATTAAAGAAAGAAAAAAGAAAGAAATGACTAAGCAGAGCTGAAGAAGACAGGCATTCATGCCAGATTTGCTTTGGAGTTTTTTTCCCCCTAACAATGGTACAATCCATATGTATTTATACCAAGAAATGAAATTGTACTGCAGCTTCAACCATTTGTGGTTGGGTGAGAAAAATGTAAAGTAGGTGGGGAGGAATAACAAGAAGACAGGAAAAGCCAATAACAGAAGTCCTGAAATTCAGCAAGCCCCAAGGCAGAAAATTCTTGACAGCATAGTACTTCCCCATGCTGACCTCTTATATCAGCTATGGTTTCAGAAATGTGGACTGGGGATGAGGTAGCAAGGTGGACCACATGGAGCCTACCACAGATATTCCAAAGAATATCCTGCAGCAACATGGGCCAGCAGCCCAAAGGAAAAGATTCTTTTCAAGGCAGCGCTCTTACTCTGAGTCCTGTTCTCCTTTCCATCTGAAACTTAGGGACAAGGAACCAGGCCCTGAGATATGGAAACTCTACATAATGGTAGAGTTCCCTTTCCTTCTCTATGCATCTGGCACTCTCTCCAGTGGCTTTCAAATACTAGTTGAAGATGCTGTTGTTTGTACAGGCATTTCATAAGATTTCTTGCCTTCTGAACCAATCTCCCACTTGTGATTATGCTTTTTTTTTTTAGAGAGACGCTGCTCCTCTAATTTACTTTGTGATGCTTCTACTGAATGCTTGATATTTTTGTATTGGTTGCTTTAAATATTAATTTAGAAGTCACAGTGTTATGAATCACAAAAGCTTATACTTATTAAAATATTTATATCATGAAAGATCATCATCCTCACAATGTTTTCTTTTTCTTGTCTATGAAAACAAAGACACAACGTGTGTGTGTGTGTGAGTGTGTATATGTGTGTGTGTGTGTGTGTGTGTGTGTAACCTGCTTTAATGAAATTACCTCTTATATGTTATTTTTAATATGGCAAGTCACATTAGAGTAAGTATGTCTGCCAATTAGCATTGTGAACCCCTGCTATTGACCTAGTACTGTACAATCTGTTATTATGTACTGTCCTATAGATCATCTGTTCCTCTTGCTGGTCTATTCCAATAAGAGACAAACAGCTGCAACACTATATCCCTGTTCAACCTGAAGACCATCTGATTTTAATTGTAGTACACAGCTTGATGTGGGTCTGGTTATGAGAAGCCAAAGTATCACAGTGTAATAATCTGGAAAAGCAGAAACCTGCCAGGCATTGGGCTGAAACAGAGGGTTGGCTGTCTAGTTGGCTGATGGGATGTAGGAAATATGATTAATGAGCAAGGTATAATGTTATCAGGAACCCGATTAGCACCACAAAAAGGTCACAGATCAAAGCAGTGTGCATTTTATGAGGTCCAATCATTGCAGAAAAATCTGCAGAGAGAACTGAAAGGGGGAAATCTGTATGTGATAGCTTACCAAATGGGCACTTAAAACTACTATCATAATTTATTACAATCTAGAAAGTTGCAACAATGTGATGTATGGACAAATTTTAGAACTAAGTATGTTATTACAAATCATTTTTTCAAGTATTAAAATATAAAATACGTTTTTGTAGTTTTACTTAATGCCATTATTTTTATCATCTCAAATAGTAATGAGGCAGAGGTCTAAAACAGTCACTGGTAATATGTAATTACAAAGCACAGCATTATTTTGAATTTTGTATAACTTGAGAACATAACATGCATTAATCACATAATTGTTTATATTATTATGTTTCCTTTGGGCTCAATTTATATAAGACTTTGCGTAAGGGGAAAGGTCACTAGCAAAATGTTATATATGTAGATTTTCCTTATCTGTAGTATTATTGATAATCTGTTCTCTATGTGCTTGAGAATAAAAAGCTGTGACAATATCCAATGCCAAAGGTTGTCACTATTAATTAAACAAAGAAAGGAAGATGGCTTTGAAAGAAGAAGCAAACACTACATTTTTGTGCCATTAATTTAATATTCATTTCCACTTTTTCAGAATCCTGCTTTTCTTCTATCAAGGACCTCAAAGCTACACAAGGTTTATGATAGGTAGCCTCGCATTCGGGCATTAAGTAAATTTAGACATGTTTAGCTTTGACAAGGAGACTACATTACTGCATTTAATGTATTTAACATTACCGTATTTTTTTCCTATAATAGAAAAATGTGAATATAATCCTATAACTACAGAGGAAATATTCTCTGTCATTAATAACTGTCTGAAGGGGCACTTCATACAATAGATCCCATCATGCTCTCCAACTTGGAGATGTATCCTGGAGATAATATCTGTATCAGTCAAACCTATAGCAGTCAAATCAAAGCACTAGCAGTATATAAGAAGTCTCAGTTCTTACTTCTCAGAGGTACCTGAGGTCCATATTGCTTTAAGAAGATAAAAGAGAAAAAACACAAGAGCAAGGGGAGCTGCCCACAATATAACTCATGTTCCTGTAGGGGCACTCTCTTTTCCTCAATTGCTTCCAAAGGAATATTTGAGGACCATCTTTCCCAAAGACAGAAAAGAAATATGACACAATATCCAGGGATGCAGTTCAACATCTAGCTCAGGGTGGGCAACTCTGGAGAGTGCAGGAGCTATTTTCTTGCACTTACTATTCCAGTGAGCCAAACCAGTATATCTGATGTCCAGTGGTGGACCAAAAGCTGGCAGGGAATGCATTCCACCCCAGGTGCAAAACATAAATGAGTATAATGAGAACTTCTCCCTCCCTCCTCTGTCACTGAGGTATCAGAAAAGAGAAGAAGTGTTCGACTGCAAGGAACGCAAACTGAGCAGCAGACATACACAGCCTGCCTCAAAGCAAGCTGATCTCCTTCTCTTTCTCCCTTTCCTCTTGGAATTTCCTTGAGCAAGGCAAAAAAGAAGGGAGGAAAGAGAGGGTAGAAATGGTAGGTGCTACTTCCTTTTGAAAATGAAACTGTCCACTCTCAAAGAAATAATTCTGCTAGTCTGAGTTTTCTCCCTTTCACCTCCATTTTCCCTTCTGCTGATTTATATTTTAGTGTGAGCATTTGTGGGTATTAATCCACTTTCTCAGATGAGTTTTCCTTCTGCTGCAAAAGAGACTAGCAGGACTACTTATCTGAGGACAGATGTTTTGACCAGCAAGAGAACACATTTCACAGTCAAGAAGAAATAAAAAAGACAATGGAAATTGTACACTGAAAAAGTATATAAAAGTGAAGAAAGGATGACAGATCATTCAAGGAAGAACTGTTTGAAGATGAACCCACAAGTTTAGAAGCTGCATTCAGGCAGTTGTGAGAAATAAATCACCAGGAACAGTAGACATGCCAATACAGCTGTCTGAAACTACAGAGACCAAAACCACCCACACTTGAACTGAAATCTGTGAACAAGTATAGAAAATAAAGTAATGGCCCACAGACTTGAAACACTTAATATACATTCCAGTTTCCAAGCAAGGGGATACCAGGATTGCAGTAATTACCAGGCCAGTACATTAATCTCCCAAAAGAGAGAGAGACTTTCACCATATATGGAGTGAGAAATGGCAGATCTCCAAGCTGGGTTCAGAAAGGGAAGAAGCACTAGGAATCATATTACATACATACATACATTGGATAATGGAGCGCATCAAAGAATTTCAGAAGAAAATCAGCCTGTATTTTATATATTATAGCAAAACTTCTGGTTGTGCAACTCATGAAAAAATATGGATCACTGTTAAAGAAATGGGTGTACTCCAACATTTTTATTGGCCTGCTGCATAGCTTATACTGAAGACAAAAGTCAAGTTAGAATGCGGAAAAACATAACAGTTTGCCATTGGTAAGGTGGTCAGGCAATGCTGTATTTTATCACTCTAATGTATATGCTAAACATACCATACAGAAAGCTGCATTAGACTTGGAAGAAAATGTGAAAACTGGAACATCAAGATATGCAGATGGCACTACTAGCAAAATACAGCAAAGATCTGGAACAAATATTAAAGGAAAGCAAGGAAGAAAACACAAAGATGAGATTACAATTAATTTATTTCTGCCATGATTGTAGGGGCAAAGTTGCTGTGTTTTACAAAGTTGCTGTGTTTTGGTCCCTTTGGCCTGTTGGGAGAGCAACAATTCATCCCCTGGGCCTGGGTGCTTTGGCCAGCTTCATGGCCTGCAAACTAGAGTAAGGTCTGCTTGTGGCCCATGGGTACTTTGCTGACACCAATATAGCTCCTGGTGTTTCAACTACCACAGCCCTTTCCTCCCACACCTGCTACCACGGGACTACTCAGATGAAGGGATATTTGACTTCTGAAGATTTTTTTTTCTTTTCTGGCCGGTAGCTTAACTTTACTTATTCATTATTTAGTGTTAAATTCTCATTTTCAAACATTTTTAAGTAAACTGCTTCACAAGCTTGAACTCAAAAGTGGTATAGAAACACCACAAACAAACACTCATTGAATTCTCTCTTCCCTCAGAATATCTTAACATGAACCTCAAAATATTTCAGTGACCTAAACCTAGGGATTGTCCACATCCTAAACATTGCAGTGTGCATACAGACTTCTTCACATGAGCACAGCTTTAAATGCAAGAGTAAGGATACCAGTGGATGACTAGAACAGAATCCAATGCACGGGAAAGAAAGGCAGCAGTGAGGATTTGAACCACAGTATTATATTTTAGCAGTCAGTGATAAGGTGGGTGTTTGTTTTTTAAGAAAATCACTATGTTTGCCTCGTATCTTTCATTAGTTGTATGGTAAGTATGATGTTATATTTCACTATTCTTTATGTTGATTTAATTGATTTTCTATATTTTGTTTGTACCACACTGGTTTATAAAAATTCAACTAAAATCCAATAAACAATTTCATTTCAATGGATCTTACCCCCAGATAACTGGATAAAGAATGGCAGCCTAAATAAATGAGCTAATTAAGAACTCATTCCACAGTTTTACAGATATTAATAACAAGAAAGATCATCAACTTGGAATAAGGAAAATATGGGACATGTCCAAATTTTAGGACTTGTGATTTGTCATTGGGTGAGATAAGAATAATTGAAAACAGGATACATACCGTAATACAAAATATTTAGAGGGAAAACACCCTAACCCTAACCCTTGCAATACAAGAGCACATGAAGATGCTACTGCTAGTGCAAATATATGTAGAAAAGCTATCACTGCATCTGTTTTCACTCCGTACTGCATCTAAAGAAGTGAGTTTATATCCAAGAAAGCTCATGCAAAAATAAAAACCAGTTAGCCTTAAAGGTGTTGCAATATTTCTTTTTCTTTTTTCCCTTTGCCTTCCTTTCTCCTTTGTATCTGTTTTTATTACCTGAAAGCATTGTTCATTTTCAGAGTATCACTGTGGGAAAATAGCTCAAGTGTTAGATATCATGAGTGTATGAAAAGTACTAGTTTTTAACAAGTAAAAGGCCAAGTGAAATGGGAAACTGAACAAGCTTTGAAATTCCACTCTTTTAATGTGTTATAGTTAACGTGCGTAAGCATTGTGACTTCCTTCAGAACTGGCACTAATCAAACGCCTAATGTGATATGTAAAGACATGCAAATTTTGCCTCTCACACTCACTCTGGCAGTGACAGGAGTAATTTCAATAACTGTAAATCTGAAAAGCCAAGAAAGGCATAAGAATAAATCTAAACATTAAGTCCAGAAAGCATTAGAACACTCATGTTAAAATATTAAGAAAAGCCAAGTAAATGTAGACATCCATCTTGCACTTTCATAATAAACAGATAATGGACATAAGTATGATGGCCCACTTTCATTTTTTTTTTAAAAAATCACATTAGGTATACCTAAGCCCTAAAGTAGCTCTTTCATCCCAGCCTACATAAATTTGCACAGAACAAAAGGACAAATCTAATTCTCTCAAGAAAGACATTTCAAGCACCAGTTTTTATCACACACAGTAGCTGATTGCTATCTTACCAATCTGTTCAGGCGAACAAATTCTTCTGGGGTTTTGGCCCATGGTGGAAGTTCAACATCAGACACAACTGTTCCATCGTCCATCACTCCAAGATTGTAATTATTGGAGTTGACAAACATCTCAGGGAGATAATAGAATTCAGGAATAAGTTCCTACATGGAAATGAAAAGCAGTGACATGTTATAAATTGTGTTTCCGAAGTATCCCAATTATGTGAGCACTAATATTAATAAGAGGCAGAAGAATGTATGGAGAAGTATCTAAAACTTTTTGCTATCACTTCTGCTTTGCCAGTGATCATTATATCCAGCGGAAATTGAACAATACTTGTTTGTAAAAATAAAATGACAGTGGAACACAGAATAAAACAATTTACTTAAAAAAACTTTGTTTTTTATTTTCTAGAAATAGAGGTAATCTTCTATTAGATTGTAAATAAATATGAAAAATAACACACTATTTGCACAACAAAACAAGCATTCATTAATAATGTAATTAATATTACACAAATTAATTCTATTAAATTAGTTTGTAATGATAGCTGAAACATTTCAAATTTACATTACAGCATTCATGCCTTCCTTAATCCTCATGTTAAAAAGCATTCTAATGCACACTAAGTATTAGTGGTTGTTGTAAAATACTCACTCTACTTAATTTACCACTAACAAAATACCTGAGATAGATTTCATTTCAAAGTGCTAATAAAAGATATTATCATTCTCTCAAGAGTTTTGATATGCTAAATGTCCTTATGTTTACTTTCTCTAGTGCCACATCTAGCTCAGCAGCTTGTTGTTGTTGTGTGTCTTCAAGTCATTTCTATCTTATGGCAACCCCAAGGTGAACCTATCATGGGATATTCTTGGCAGAATTTGTTCAGAGGGGATTTGCCTTTGCCTTCCTCTGAGGCTGAGAGAGTGTGATTTGCCCAAGGTGTCCCAGTGGCTTTCCATGGCTAACTAAAGATTCAGTCTCCAAAGTCACAGTCCAATGCTGAAAATATGACACCACAGTGGGTGTCCTCAACTCAGCAATACACTGTTCAAAATACTCCTGAGGAAATCCAATTCTTGACAAAGATTCCTACATTTATATATGTGTCTGATGTTTGCCTGGTTGGTATTAGTTCCACAACCAAATCAGATGGTTTTCACTTCTTTAGTAGTTGTCTCTCTAAAGTACTAGCCTCCTTACTCATAGCAAGAAAACCATTTAAACACTGGCTTATTTAAGATACTAAATTGAAATAAATAAGTAACTTCATTAAGGGTAAAAGTATCAAATAACTGCACAATCAGTTAATTAAAAAAAGTGGGTAGGACCCCAAGGTTTTGTTCAATTTTTAGAATATTTCCTCTGTGAACTCCTTCTGTGGGACCTCTAAATATGGATTTCAATTAGACTGAATTGATATATTCTTTGTAAATGATTTTGAGTTGTTGACGGCACAACTACAAGAGTCTATGGGCATTAATTCAAGAAACACTTGAACCTAGGAAGTCTTTATGCCGCAGGGCATTTGTTATTCTGAGCATCAGCATCACTACCTTAAAGCAACATTATCACAATCTGCAGTTTACAATCTCTTGGGTTGCACCTGAGAGTGTCCATTTGTCTGTCGGAAGATACCCATCAGAGGACCAAGTAGAGCAGGGCTTTCCAAATGGTGTGCTGCGACACATTAGTGTGTCACTTGAAGTGTGTAGGTGTGTCACCTATAATCGTGGAAATGTATGTTATTATTTATAAATCATATATTTTTTAAAAATATATGAAAAGTTTTCATGAGATATGTTGTATCTCCATACATTCTGTTATTACAATTTATGTCTGTATTTCTTACAAGGGGTTAGTTTAACCTCTGGTGTGCTAGTAAAACTGAATTACTGTGTCACAAAATGATGCATGTCTAAAAGGTGTGTCACCAACATGAAAAGTTTGGAAAGCTCTGATGTAGAAGTTGATATCAGGACAATCTGGCTCCAACATCTGATTCATCTGATTTTCTGTGATTTTCCCTTTTCACCCTACTACATACCCCCTAAATATATTCCAAAGCGTCTCCCAACATTCTTGAGCAGTTTTATAGAGCCTGTGGGAAAGAAGAGATACTACTGGAAATTGTCTCCCACCCATTCCACTGGCAGACATTTTCTATCAGTAACTGTCCACCATAAATATAACCCCTTGAGCTTAAGGAGCAACTTAAAATGACACACAGTGGACTGTTTGTTCTGAATATGCTTACCTATAGAGTTCTTGAGATTTATTCAGACTTAATACTAAACTATGGTCCAATGATTCATGAATGAACTTTAAGGTTGTGGACTCACCTCTCCATTCTTGCAGTGACACCACAAGAAGCTCGGAAATCTGAAAGCTTTTGCTGTCTAATTCTGGTATAGTGAAATGTCTTGACTGCATACTGTGATTAATCTTAATTATAGTTTATTGAGGCAAGTCAGATTTATAACTATAGTTTGATGTTACCTTGTTTTATTAAGCCTTAGCTAGGATTGACCACAGTGTTCAAGCATAGAAATGACTGTGGTTAGTTAAAAACAGAAACAAAAATATTTAAAGCTGAATGAAAGCAGTGTAGGGTGATGTCCCAATGAATGAAGCCATTTTCTCTATGCCTCTTAATTGTGACCAACAAGTGTCAATTTAATATGAAAAGTGTAAATTACATTTTTTTAAAATTAAATATCTAAATAATGTAGAAGTTTTTTTGCTTCAACTTTATTAAGATATCTTTATACATCCTCAAAATACTGTGTGTTTTCAAATTATATGAAACCATGGTTTTAAACCACATGATCCATTAAAACAACTAAAATAGATAAACATTTAGATTCTTGTTAGCAAGGCAAGTAAGGAGACTAGTATCCAACTATATTTTTCTAAAATAAAAAGAAATAACCATGCAATGTTTGTTGATTAGTATTGATTTTCTGTTTTAGTAAATCTCTAAATTAAAAAAAACACTTTAATTCTATTTTTAAATGGAAATTTATATGAATGCCTAACAAAAGAAAACACTCTTAAGCTAAGCTAAGCAATAGAATTTTTTTTCCAGAATCTATCAATTTCTTGTAATTAGCACTTCATGTATGGGAAGATTTAATATTTGTAATTGCTCCAGGAAATGATTTCATAGCAAGTAACTGGTGTAAAATTGGTCTTCCTTTTAACAAATGGAAACTACTTGCTATTTAATAAGCAGAAAAACACATTATATGCACTGGCCTCAGTGACTAACTATGTCAGAGGCCCACTAGATCAGATTCTAAATCCACTCTTGACATGGGTCACTGGTCAGTGGTCTTCCAGATACCACCCTCAGGGTCAACTACAGCCAGAACAGTTTTCCAAATAGCTGAGTGCAATGGCAGGTCATCAGATTATGGGCGAGGTCAGCCTCGAGTTGCTAAAGCAAAGACAGGAAAAATCAAGCAGGAATTAAGCTATTATCATCTCACTCCTTGTGAGAAAAACTGCATGGCTATGCATCCCATATACAAACATGCTTGTTATTTTAAAAGCATGTAACAAAAAATGACTTAAAAATCTTTCAGAAAAGAAGTCTTTAGGCACTTTATTGGTTAAATGAATAAAACAGGAGTATTTGAATCCACTCAATTAACAAAAGTATGTATAATTGATTTTATACAATCAGGGAGAGGGGTGTCTAAATTTAATTTTCATCTACTTATCGGCCAAACATCAGAGAAGGTTCAATATTCCAACTGTGAATGCATTATACAGTCTATTTGGTTTATCACAATTGCATCAAAGAAATTGCTCCTATGTTGTTATTTTATAGTGTAAAACCATGCCGGACAAAACCACGTAAACATGGATGAACTTACATGTGATTTTTTAAACATCCAAAATAATTTCTTTTAAGGAGGGCAACCAAAACAGGAATTTCATTTAAAGGACTGTTAATAGCATGTCATACCTAATTTATTTGTTTGATTCACTGTTTGATTTTATCCTATTTTCTCTGCAGAACTAGAATACAATAGAGTTTTTAAAAATACTAATAAAAATAGTTATAAATATCGAAACAAACTTAATTTTAAAGTAGCTCAATAAATGACACTAATATAAAAAAAGAAGTTCAGTGCATCTCAGCAGGACCCTTGACCATGTCAGGCAACCAGATTTTGAAGGCCTGTGTAAACAGAAAAATCTGGACGCAGTGGCCCTTGTGGTTTCTTCCAACTCTATGATTCTATGATGTTTGCCTAACAAAAGAAGGACAACATAAAAGGGGGCTAGCTTAACCTCCCTCAGAAGGGAGCAGTCAGCAAAAAGACCCTCTCATGCATCCTCATCAAATGCACTTCTGGAGGTAAGAAATCTACATCTCCTTAAGATCTTACTCATAAAGATCTTAAAACCTTGGCAGGCATTTGTCACCATAGCCAAATCAAAACATCTTCAAGAGCAAGTGAAGCTGATATATAACATTTAATTGTGCAAATGCACTCCCAGACATCACAAAAATCTGGAGAATTCAGCACTGAATCCAGGACTATGCACAAACTACAAACCTGTGTATGGAAGCAAAGTGTGACCCCAATGAGTACAAGTGATACTGATTCCCTGATCTGCCTTTTGATTGACCAGCTTAGATCCCTATTCCCAGATCTACCTTTCAATTGTCTTATTTGGGTCAAGCTTCAGTTTGTTCAAACCTTATTCAGTTCATTTCTGACATCAGATATTGATTTAGATACAGGATCCTTGGATTTAGATAGAAAAGAGAAATAGAAATATCTATTATTAGCATATTGGCAGTACTGAACCCCAAATCTTCAGACAACCCCTCCTAGCAATTTCATGTAAATGTTAAATAACACGGGATCCAGGATAGATTCCTGAAGGAGCCCAGGCCAACCACCGAAGTGTTGAACAGGTGTCTTTCAATACCATCTTCTGAACCCATCTCTCTAGAAAGAACAAAAGTGACCACAAGCCTGTGTTTTCAAATCTTATCCCAGGAAAGTGTCACAGGAAAAAAAAGGGGGGAGGCATAATCAGTGTTCCACGATCTGCTAAGAGATGTGGCAAAACCAACAAACTTCCCTATGCAGTTCTTAGCATAAGTCATTCGCCAAGAAATATTCTTCAATGGAGGGTCATTCTTTATACTGCCACTCTACAGATAACCAGAGCAAGCCATTCAGATGCTGCATTGGTCCTTAGATACTAATTTGCCACCTGTTGCACACTAGTTTGCTTATCTACTGCAGTAACAATCAAAGTGGCCAAGGCTTATTCTGTCAAAAAGTGTCAACTTAACATTGGGTCTTCACTTAGCAGAACTACTACCAATCTAAGCTGGTCCTGTACTATACTTCACCCACTATGGAAATATACTTCAACTGCATCCAATCTGGATTTCTTGTGATATACCAGGCTGCCTGGAAATGTAAGTTTCTCTTCTCAGGTAATGATATTTTAAAAATTCCTTCTTTATAGGTCTAGATAAGTCTGAATTTTCCAACAGAATATGACTCTTAGGAACTAAAATGCCCCATCTAGGTTAAAGATCTTGAAGCTTACTGCTGACAACAAACCTTCAATATTTTTCTGTATAAAGCATCACACTCTGACAAATGCTTTTGTAGAAAGGGACTTGGGTATACATTTTCTAGTGAACACATCACAGATCTTCCACGCTGCAAACAAGTTATTCCCCTAGTATAAGAAATGAGCTTCAGCTTCCAAAGGCCCACAACTGTGTAAAGGCTTTTAAGAGGTTTTGAACTTGCATGTTTTAAATTGAATCATTAGCTGTTGCCTTGGAAACCTCTGCTGCTCCTTGTGGCTTTTCATGCTATATATGTGGCTTTATTATTGCTTCATATAACTACCTTGATGTGTTTAAATTTTTTTTTTTCTAATTGCTTGTTTTATGGTGCTGCTGTTAGCCTTCTGTTAGCATAGCATGTCCTACAGGACTGAAAGGCGGGTTATTAAAAAAATCAACTCAATTAATTAAATATGTGAGGTGTCAAGTGACTTATTTAACTCCCACTTCACCCATGTAGTGGCCTTAGGGCTATTGTGCAAATGATTAAGATAATGTATCTGAAGTACTTGAAACACTTTCTTTTCTTTTTTAAATGTACTATCTTATGTTTTGCCTACCTGGCTTCTTTCTAATCATGTCAGTGAAGCTATGACCAAAGAAGCATATTATCAAGGAGATGTAAATGAACTAAAAGAAGAATTAGAAAGTTAGCTTCACATCCAAATGTTGGTTAAAATGTGGATAAAATTCCATGGCTAAGATTCTGATAAATTGTTAAATAATATGAAAGGCTGCAGCATGTATAGTCTGCCAAAAGGAATGGGATGGGATCACGTGCCATGAGAAGAATATACCATCAGCATATATGTGTGTATGGCTTGAATGGTTGACAAGGACAATTAGCTCAAGATTCTGCAAGTAGAGTATATGCAAGGAGAGTATTTGCAGTCAGTCTCTATTCTTCTTCTCAATGAAAACATCTTGAATAGAGGAAAGAGGATGTCCTCACTGCAAATATCTTCTGATCTGGCTTTTCAAACTTATCTTTATCACAATGTAATTTTTCAGACCTATTTCTTTAAACTATTGATATATTTTGAGCGTAAACTATATGAGAAAATAACTGATATAAAGTTACAATTCAACCAATCCCTGCTTGGCCATGGAAACCCACTGGGTGTCTTTGGACATGTTAGTCTCAAAGGAAGGCAAAAGCAACCTGCTCTGAACAAGAAAATTCTTTAATAGGTTTGCCTTATGGTCTCTGTAAGTTGGAAATAGCCTGAAGGCATGAGCAACAGCAAAAACAATACGACCAAAGAAAATAATATGTATTTATTTAAATATGTATATCCTTCTCTATCTTGTAAGATCTCTGGGCAACATACAGCAAAAACAATCTACATTAATTTAACACAGTAAGAGCAATTTAAAATAGAGTAGAACAAATAAAGCAACTTAAAACAATACATCTATTGTATGGCTCCCACTGGTGGAACACATAGAAGCATATCTCAGTGTCCAGGTAGGTATAAACACGAAGAGATGCTCCTTCAAGTATCAAGGTCTTAGGCCATAATCTTCATTTCTTTTTTGTAATTTTTCTTAACTATTCCATAAAAATCAGAGGCTTGGCTGAATCAATCTCATGCTGTCTATTGTTTATATATTCTTTCTATGAGGCAACTATTCACTAGTTTGTTATACAGATACTGTGTTTCATTTCATTTCGCTGCATAGAATGTGACATGAATCCATTATTAGGAAGCTAGACTTGGGAGACATTAAACAACAAAATGTTTGAAAAATCTGAAAAGGGAGCAAGGAAGAAACTGGACACTAAGAGCCCACAGACCTGTAAAAATTTGTTGAAAGCACTGCATGCTGTAAGAACAATCTCATGGGCCAGCTTTGGAAGCAATTTGTGTCAGTTGGCATCACACCCCAGGAAATAAAAGTTAGAGCATATATGTTGTCACAACCAATTCTTGTCATCATCTTATGAAAGCTCAAACTTGTGATCAAAGCATTAGACTAATCTTGAATGACAATCTAACCTTTGTTTGATCCTTGGATGTTTTATTTTGAAGTGATGATACTGTGTATTATCTCCTTCCTGCCTAACTGGCATAAATGTTGGAAATTAATAGTTAGATGGCAGGGTGGAAAAATCTGCAAATTACAGATGCCTTTCTTGTTGTTACTTTCTTGTCAGGTAAGTGTTAACACTCCTCCCTCCCACCCACCCACCCCTCCTTGCTAAGTCAAACATATGTTTTTACTCCATAGTTATGTAGAATGTAAAGCCTATTTTACCTTCCCAAAATACCTTTAAAATATTAGACAGATGTGAACTTTGACACAGTTAACTACAATTTGACTTTTACTGCAGATAATTTTCATCTGATGGATCATATAGCAAATAAAGACAGTCATGCACTCTTCTCAACAAAGTTTAGTATGGGAACTGGCAGAATTCAGGTACATAAACTAGACATCAAGTAGCCTTTAAATTCTTGCACACAAACACGATTCTTGTATTCATACAATTAATGTTCCTATTTCACCAAATCAACATCAGATGCCACTAGATCTCAAATGCAAAAGACTGAGAAGAAATTTAGGCAGCTCTTCTGAAACAGACTCAGAACTTTTTCAATGTCAGTAAGCTTCTTTGCCACCACTCACTCCTGCAACCCCTCTCTGTCCTTTTCTTCTCTAAATGTATCTTGGTTGGAAGAATGTTAAGTAGATAAGTTTCATAGCAGTACAGAATTCAGACATGATCCTGGAGTCTGCTGTGAATGATTAGGGGTGGACAACTTGTAAAGGAATACATGAGGAATGTCATTTCAAGTGGTTCCTTGTATCCATGCACATTGGTCCATGTCCTCTTAGAAGAGTATATTTATCCTGTGAAAGATGGGAAAGCTTATTTCCCCATTCTCAGTGGGGGTGGCACATTAAGCCTGATGGGGTGCAAAGTAGGTCATATGGCAGTCAGTTGTAACTGCAGCCAGTGTTGAATGACTGCTCCTGCGTCTCAGGTGTATTATGACCATCCACTGAGCAAAAATACTTAGTGTTGGTTGGCTTGGGGTTGAGGTAGGTTAGGGTAAAGACATGCCCTCTCTAATCTGGAAATAAAGGTGGAAAAAATGCTGTCCAGTTTTCTTCTTGCCTCACTTCTTTATCAAATGTAGTATTTGTCCTTTGTTTGCTATTGATCATATATTAGTGTCATTGGCCAGGAGCCAGCTTCTCCAGGTGAAAAGCAGCCTCAAAGGATGACAAGCAGATGAAAGTACACCAGGAAATAATCAGGCTGGGATCAGAGCCAGTCTTTTTAAAAAAGGTAGAGGGTGGTAGCCTGATGCCAGAAACAACTTGAATGTTTGCTGGCCCTTATCTTGTGTGTTACAGGCTTCTTGCTTGCTGTCTGCCTGGCTTCTCTGACCCTAGACTGTCTGACCATGTTACCTGCCTCACTCCAGGACTTTTGGACCAATCCTTGACAACACTTCTGCTCCACCCTGAGCAGGCAAGCTGTACTGAGTGTTAGTGTCTCCATTTGACAGTGAATGGTCTGCTAGACCTGCACACCATTGCCTGGCAGCAGGCAGCTAGCACCTACAACAGTTAGCCTCCATGTGATGTTATCACAAAATACTTTCTAGACTTCCAGAGTCAGGCTCAGTCTGGGGAGACCTATTACCCTCAGAATTATATCTGGTGAGAACATGCGAGAGGACCTTCTTAGTGGCTGCTCCTGGGCTCCCTAGAGAAGTTAGACTGGAAACATCCTTCCTGC
>CAOLHI010007496.1:0-14944 GCA_948474755.1 Ctenosaura bakeri
ATAAATGAGAGCACAGGATAATTTTTCACACAAGTATGTTGTTACAAAAGGCATCAATACTTTCTGGAAGATCTGCTTGTAAGTGAGCCCAGAGACTTGAAGATTTGGAAGGGACTGTTCCTTGGAGAGCAGTTTCAGAGCACCATCCATGGATATTTCTATGAGCTCATCTTCTGCTTCTGCAAGTGGCTCATACACATTAACTGAAAATGGATCTCTAATCCAGTTTTTGCTTGCATCAGGAACAGGAAAATATGCACAGAAACTATATGGCAGATCTTTCAAATACTGTGGAGTAAGTGATGTGTCCTCCTGAGCCTACTCTTTGTTGGTGGAACCAAGAAATTTTTCTTCATTATTTTTATTCCATGAATAAGTTAAAACAACAACAACAAAACAAAACACAGAAATACAAATATCATTAAGAGAAAAAGAAAAAAAGATGATGTACATATATGTATGATATCAAGGTGTAAACATAAGAATTATTTACAAATATAGTATTTTTTTCAAAAAAAATATTTCATATCTGCTAGGTATATTTTACTATCTTTTTATCCAAGAATTATACTTTATTAAATTACTGTCATTGTGTAACTTGTACAAATTCCTACTTTGTCTTGATTTCCCTGTTTACCTTTAACCATAAACCATTAACTAATAACTCCTTCCCATCATTTACAAGATATTTATCAAATGTACTTCCTGCCTGCCTTTTTTTGGGTTTATCTCTGAGTCCATGATATAGATACCTCTGTGTACAAAATATAGATACCTCGGTGTACATCATAATTATTTTGTATAATTTATTTATGTATTATATTTAAACACTTTGTTTGTCCGCCTATTTGTTGTTTTACAATTTTCATATTCTCCCATCTATACTAGGAGTACTGTTATTAATAAACGTGTTCTGTTTCTGTAAAAATCAGGAATTGGTGTCAATTCATTTCTATTTGTTTGTATTATTTATTTGTTTATTTGTTTTAAAATGTAATTATATATCCGGATTTCCCTTTTAAATAAACTGTTATTGGGTCCCATTGTGACTTGTTTCTATCTTTGAGAGCTTTAGTTAATTTGTCACATTCTTTCATTTCTATAAGCTTACCATTAATCAACTTCAGGTATTTGATCAGTCTTCCAGTATCTTGCATGGAGAATCCTAGCTGTGGTGGTCATATATAGAACTATTTGCCATAATTTTTTCTTATTAAATTCTTCTGTGTCAGGAACAATATTTAATATGAAAAATTTCGGTGTCATCAGGATATTGATTCTTAGTATATTTGACATAATTTTATTAATGTTCTTCCAAAATGTTTTTACTTTCAGGCATGTCCACCACATATGAAAAAATGATTCTTCTTCTTTCTTGCATTTCCAACAATTCTTTTGGCCTGTTTTATACATCTTGTTCAGTTTAGAGGGGCTTAAATACCACCTGTAGAACAATTTTAAATAATTCTCTTTTAACTTTTGTGATAAAGTAAATTTTTGTGTTCTTCTCCAGCTTTTTTCCCAGTCTTCTAGTTGTATATTTTTGCCAATATTCTGCACCCAAGAACCAAGAACATTTTTGAGGTTTGGGAATGTCTCAGTTTTGGTTCAATAGGTGACAGTGATGCAATTCCAACTTTTTTCATCATTTCTTCAGTCTTGTTTTCAACTTGAAAGACTATTAATTTTTCTCCTTGAAGATTTAAACTGAGCATATTTAATACTGACAGATATATTAATTTTAGTAGCCAAGAAAAATCTGTCAACCAATCACTGAGGTGAAATTGCTGCTCCATGAAGAATAATGTTCCTCTCTCAATTTGCAAAAGCAAGACAAAACTTTACCTCATGATAGCCAACAAACTTCACAGTGCAGCATAAGCTGATGTTAACCAGTTTGTATCTTTGCAAAGCTGCTCAAAAAGTCTTGAATTCAGTGATTTGCTTTTTATAAAATTCCTGGTATTATCTCAGCAACTACACGACTACAGGGGACTACACGAGTATATATATTCTGTCTCACTTCCATGCCACCAGATCCTCTGAAGATGCCAGCCAGAGATGCAGGCGAAACATCAGGAGCAAATACTAATAGAACATAGCCTCAAAGCCCGGAAAACTCACAACACCCTATGGATTCTGGCTGTGAAAGCCTTTGACTTTACAACTTCATTTTACTTTGATGAGGATGCATGCATCTTCATCAACATTATCAGTGCTTTTACATTTCATATTCACCCAGCGATCTATCCTGAGTAACTGGAACTTTCCCTCTTTCCCTTGAAAAGTAGCTCCTGCAGACAGTACTTGTTGGCGGGAAAAAAAAAAAAAAGTAGTAATCCATGAGGCTCATACAACCAAATCCCCATAAGCCATAGTTCTGGGATGTAAACATGCAAATGTGTGTGGCAAAATAAATAAATATAAATAAATAAATACATACATAAAATCAAGGACAGCAAATGACGTATAAATAGAAGAATACCACATGAAAATAAAGGATGGGTGACTCAGAGTTTAAAGACCCTTCAAATAGGCCCTGGCTGGCTATCCTTAAGAGGCCACCACTTCCCCTGAAAGTTGAAACATCAATGTGTATCTCAGTTCCCAGATTCTGGCTTGTTGGGAGTGGGCAGGTAGACAGGCAGGTGGTGGCAGAGAGCTTTATTGTGTGCAAATGCCTTGGTTAACTCTAAATAGGTTGACATCAGTGCTAAGGAGCAGTGCCTCAGCCTTTTCTTGCTAGTCCGTCTGCTCTTTCTTTCTTTCTTTCTTTCTTTCTTTCTTTCTTTCTTTCTTTCTTTCTTCTCTCTCTCTCTCTCTCTCTCTCTCTCTCTCTCCCTCCCTCCCTCCCTCCCTCTCCTGTCTTGGTCTCCTCTCCTTCTGATGAAGAAGGGGAAAAAAAGAGGGGGTGGGTTTGAAGTGTTTCTGATAGGAGATTGGACTGATCCCAGCTGGAAAAGAGGGGAAGGACTGAGAGAAAGAGGATGGCATAGGCTGGTTGGGCATGCACTTGTGTCCAATCCACTCCAGCTGCAAACTGGCAGGAGAAAGTAGAAAAAAAATCTTCCTTTCTTGTCTCTGAGGTTGGAGCAGATTGAACAGCAACACACAGCCCCAGCCAGCCAGCCAGCCAGCCAGCCAGCCAGCCGCTTGGCTCTTGTCATGTGGTCGCTGTGTTGCGGGGAGGAAGCAGGCTGAGCAGCCTTCAAACCTTCATGTACCCCCTGTGAGGATATTGTGTCTGCAACCACAGATTAAGAACAAATGGCCTAGAGCATTAACTAAAAACTTACCATCACAGAGAGGTGAGATTCCTGAGGTGGTGTGTTCACAACCAGATATGTCGTTCCATCTGCCTGAGACATGCCTTTGCCTTCAGCTGGGTTTACACTGTGGACAGGTATTTCGGGGGCTGGTGAACCATCTGGATTTACCACAGAGAGCTGGTTGGAAAGGAGGAATGCTTAACCAGTGAAAATGTATGCATTTTTGTTTCAGTTTGTTTTCTGTACATTGTTGGTGTAGTCAGTTCTACTCTGGGAAGAAGCTAGACATGAGCAAACTATGACTTCAAGTCCTTATATTGCCCATAGGATGAGAGTGGACTGGCTTCAGGCTACTATGTTTTGTTTTTACTAGTTTTTACTTACTGTGAACTCCTCCAAGGTTTCTGTGGAAAAGAGAATGCTAGACTAGACACAGCAGGTGTGAGAGTTTTGTGAGCCACCAGATGTTGTTAACTGCAAGTCCCAGAATTCTTCACCACTGGTTAAACTGGCTAGGGCTGCTGGCTATTGCAGTCTAACAATATAGGGAGGACCACATGATTCCTGCCCTTCAAACAGGCCTCGGCCTGATCCAGTAGTGGTCATATGAAATAGGCAGATCCAGGAGATGTTTGGCTTTTTGATCTCAGGCATCAAAACATGTAGGTCTTGTCCTGCTGATGACCTGGGCAGGGGATCATATCCAGATTCAAATTCTGTTCCAAGAATAGCTTAGTTCTGTGTAAATTTTATGTCCTGCATAAATTGTGCAGCCTGATCAAATCTGAATAATCCCTTATTTTGAATGATTTATTCAGCACATTCTCATTTTGCATAACTAATCCTACTTTTCCTAGCCTTGGGACAGTAAACATGGGCCCTGAAGTCCCATTTGCAGCCAGTGAAATCTTTATCTACTCACTTCTCTGGCTTCTGAGATTTCAGCTGGCGTTGTGCATGACAGCCAAGTAAATCTTCACAGTAATAAGATGGATAAATTTGCCTTAAAAATAATACTAAACCTAATTGTGAGTTTCAGCTAGCTGTGAGCCCCATTGAATTAACGGGAACCTGCTGAGTCAAAATGCATACAAGCTCCATTGATTCATTGAGTTGATTCTAATTGGGACAAGCAATTTGACGCTAATTAAAGCTAAAAGGAAGCACACTCACTCTTCTCTCTTCCCATCTGAGGAAATACAGCATTCACACAGATTTAAACATGACTGAGGAGAGAAGCTACATGGAATAGGATCCAATTGTAACAGTAATGGCCAACACCCAGCCTGCTCGCCCTGAAGGAGAGGAAAAGAGAACACCTAAGGACCACTAGTTCTCTCTCTGATCATTTCAAGCTTTCTGAGGGTTATCATCACAAGTTACCAAGATTTCTTGGAGAAATCTTGGAGGACAGGAGAAGTTCCAGCAGACTGGAAAAGAGCAAATGTTGTCCCCATCTTCAAGAAGGGAAAAAAAGAGGACCCAAATAATTATCACCCAGTCAGCCTGACACCAGTACCCGGAAAGCAGATCATTAAGCAGTCAGTTTCTAATCATTTAGAAAGCAACGCGGTAATCACGAGAAGTCAACATGGATTTCTCAAAAATAAGTCATGCCAGACTAATCTTATCTCTTTTTATGATAGAGTTACTAGCTTGATAGATGAAGGGAACGCTGTGGATGTAGCATATCTCGATTTCAGTAAGGCCTTTGACAAAGTTCCCCATGACATTCTTGCAACGAAGCCAGTAAAATGTGGGCTGGACAGGGCTAGTTGGATTTGTAATTGGTTGACCGACCTAACCCAAAGGGTGATCACGAACGGCTGCTTTTCATCCTGGAGAGAAGTGACTAGTGGGGTGCCAGAGGGTTCTGTCCTGGGCTCAGTGCTGTTCAATATTTTTATCAATGACTTGGATGAAGGAATAAAGGGCATGCTCATCAAATTTGCAGATGATACCAAATTGGGAGGGGTTGCTAATATGCCAGAGGACAGGATCAAAATTCAAAATGACCTGGATAGATTGGAGAGCTGGGCTAAGGCGAACAAAATGAAATTCAACAGAGAGAAGTGTAAGGTCCTACACTTAGGTAGAAAAAATGGAATACAGAAATATAGGATGGGGGACACATGGCTGGATAGCAGGACGTGTGAAAGGGATCTAGGAGTCTTCATAGACCACAAGCTGAACATGAGTCAGCAGTGTGATGCAGCAGCTAAGAAAGCCAATGCAATTCTCGGCTGCATCAATAGTAGTATGGTGTCTAGATCGAGGGAGGTACTGGTACCACTCTACTCTGCTTTGGTTAGACCTCATCTTGAATACTGTGTTCAGTTCTGGGCACCCCAATTCAAGAAGGATATTGACAAGCTGGAGCAAGTCCAGAGGAGGGCAACCAAAATGGTGAGAGGCCTGGAAGCCATGCCCTATGAGGACAGACTTAAAGAGCTGGGTATGTTTAGTCTCCAGAAGAGAAGGTTGAGAGGGGACATGATAGCCATGTTTAAATATTTGAAGGGATGCCATGTAGAGGAAGGAGAGGGCTTGTTTTCTGCTGCTCCAGAGACCAGGACAAGGAGCAATGGATTCAAGCTGCAGGAAAGGAGATTCCACCTGAACCTCAGGAAGAACTTCCTGACAGTCAGGGCTGTCCGGCAGTGGAATGTGCTGCCTCGGAGTGTAGTGGAGTCTCCTTCCTTGGAGGTTTTTAAGCAGAGGCTTGATGGCCATCTGTCAGGAGTGCTTTGAGGGTGTTCCTGCATGGCAGGGGGTTGGACTGGATGGCCTGTGTGGTCTCTTTCAACTCTACATTTCTATGATTCTATGATTCTACCATCACACATGATTCTCATGGATGTGATACTTACCAAGAGGGTGAAAGGCATTCCTGGTTTGAAGTACCTTGAGGCTTTGCGGAAGTCAATTCTGTAAGGAGAGTGTACAATGTGGATCCCAGATTTTTCTGCTTGTACCATGTCATTTCCTGTCAATGTCAAGAAGAGCAGCAGATCATAACAGTGTATACAAATGTAGCACTGACCAACTGCCTAACCATGGTTAGCTTCATATGCTTCTTTTCCGTACCTCATGGGTAGACATTTCTTCTTTCCTTTCAGTTTCAGAGTTAATCATGGTTAGCTTTATGTGAGGTTATTACTAACTATACTTAGGCCAGACCACAGTTGCAAATGTGTTTCCTAACCATGGCTCTAAAATGGCTTGATGCAAAAAAGAGGTAGCAAAATCAACAGAGTATATACAGTGCTGATTTATAAGTAATTCAAATGTAAAAGGAAGGGTGAAAAATAACCTTATAAAATGAAGAGAAAGAAAGAATGCATCAGCTCATGGGTATTAAAATTATTTACCATAGTTAGGCAATAAGGAACACAGTGCATCTGATTATTCACAGGATTACACTGTGTAAATTATTTGCACAGCTTCCAATGAAATAAGAGAGCCATTGTGGTGATTGCCTTGAGGGTTGGACTATGACTGTCAGAGTACAGGGTTCAAATTCCTGCTCAGCCATGGAAATCTTCTGGGTGATCTTGGGCAAGTTACATTCTGTCAGCCTAGAGGAAGGCAATGGCAAACCTCCTCTGAACAAATCTGTGATAAGTTTATCTTAGGGTCAATATAAGTTAGAAATGAGTTGAAGGCATCTCTCTCTCTCTCTCTCTCACACACACACACACAGTTTTAAATAAATGGAACATGTAGATAGTGAGATGTTTCATTCATTTTAATGTGACCTAAGTTAATCTCTTTTAATTTTGATACAACCTATAATGTCTGTGCTGAGTCAAAGTCAATCAATACCTTAAGAGATTCCTAAATCTATCTGACCCAGGCTCCCTATTTATACACTTGGCAGAATTAAGTGAAAAAGTTTTCACTGGAATATATCAATTTAAACCGTTGTTGTATGCTTTCAAGTAATTTCCGACTTACGGTGACTTACGGTTAACTTGCTATTGGGTTTTCTGGGGCTGAGAGTATATGGTATGCCCAAGGTCACCCAGTGGATTTCCATGGCCAAATGGTGTTACCCCAAAAGGTGGGGGACCTTGAGGTCTTCCAGTAGTGCTAGCACCTCCTTAGAAAGGTGGGAAATTATAGCTCAAAGGAAGACTGTAAGAGGGGGGTAACCATGGGATCTTTTCACCTGTGTATATCAGAGCTGTAGGACATCAGTTGATAACTGTGATGTATTTAAGTCTTTTACTCTAAGTCAAGTCAAGTTTCAAGTCTCTACCTTCAAGTCTCAAGTCGAGTCTCAAGTCCTTGCAAGATACTTTCAAGTCAAGTCTCAAGTGCAGTCTCAAGTCTGGAAGCCAACTTTATACTCCAATCTATATTCCAGAATTTCCAGACAGAGTTGAATAAAGTCAGTTTTAACAATTTAAGTAGTCGGCCCTAACTTTTGTGATTTTATAGGCTCCTTCTGACTTCCCATTTGCAAAGTTGGAGGCTTTTTCAGAAGTGAGGAATTGGATCCTTCTTATTCCCCATTACTGAAGCTTCAAGAGCTTTAGAAGGAAGTATCCTTCCCCTCAAGCCCACCACCTAGCACATTTTCTGTTCCCCTCTGAGATATGTGCCCTGCACTCTGGGCACGAGTCTTGCCTTCTGCTCTTAGGAAAAGTTTTAGAAATCTCCTCCTATATGTAGTGGGGACAGGCTGCTGAGCAGATCTCAAGCCTATTGCCTATCCCCTTTGCTGTTGCCTCTGAGAAATGTGTCCACACTTTGGGCTTGAGGCAGATAGTCATGTCACCAGTAAGTTGTAAGGTTTCTGGATGAATGTGTTATGTTATTGAAACAAGGGCAGCAAGTCAGTCAGTAAAAATACGCAAGTCTCAAGTCAAGTTGAGTTAGTGTGTAATTTTTGTCAAGTCAAGCCCAAGTTGAGTCACTGAAGCGACTTAAGTCAGACTTGAGTCCAAGTCAATCAACTCGAGTCTACATCACTGGTTGACAATCAAAAGAATGTCTTTATTGGGGCAAGTCACATATGAACACAAGCAATCAAGCAGCCTCATGAACCACACAAGGCTAGCAAAGCTAAGGAGAGAAAGGTTGGACAGCAAGAGTTTAGGGTGAAATGGGTGATAATTACTGTTCCAGAAGAAGGCAACTGAAGCAGGATGGCTCAAACTTGAGGATTTGAGAGTAGTCCAGGGCATGAGAATCAGGGACTAAACGAAGAGAGATACACACCTATGTGCATGAAAGGTGCTACAAATCATAGGGCTTGGAGTCAGGGTTTAAATACTCCTTTTTTCTACCCTGAAGAGGAGTTTGTTAATTGCTCTCTGGCAGAGACGACAAAAAGGGTCTGGAAGGCTCTGGTTGTCTTTGCAGCAGGTGACAAAGCATTGAGGGAAATCACAATAGCCTCTTAATGACCGGAAAGGTGAGGGAACAAAGGGACAGTTTTCATGGGAAGAGGTAGCAGGATGTTGGTCTTTTGGATGCTCCTCCTAGCAGCTTCATTCAGTATTGTTTCTTAGGTCTGGGTACTTTAGAGGATCACCTATAACCCACCAAGTAAGGCTTTACAACTAATCCTTCTGAACTTACGACCTGGCCACGCTGAGGTCCTTTGTCCTAGCTTCAAAGCTTCAAGCCAGAGTCCTTTCCTTTCACATGGCTTTCAGCCATATGTGTAATGCTTATATTTATTGCATGCCAATTAAACAGTATTTACAGCCAATTATATTGTACCACGGATTGGGGGTTGAACCCTTGTCTCCAGGGTTGTAGTCCAATGCTCAAACCACTATACCACGCTGGTTTTCCGCTTTAAAACCAAAATGCAGAATTAAGTGTAACAATATGTCCAAATTAAACTGCAGTGAAAAGGTCAGAAAAGACGGTTCAGCAGTGCCTTCTTCCCAACAATGTTTTTTTTCCTAATGCCATTCCTGACCAAATACATTCCAGTGAGAATTCCCTTATGAGAACATCAGGAAAAAGGCCACAGAGCTGTGTCTTCAGCCAGAGAAGAGCACCCTGTCACCTGTCTCAGTCAGAACAGTCACAGATACATAAATGGAGTGGCCCACAAGCTCATTAAGGTCAGGGAATCTCTTCTGCAGGATTGCTTGTGTGAACTCTGCACGTCCCTTCCCATTATGGATCTGAAATCACCAAAGAGAAAGTTGGATTTCTTTATCCCACTGTCTGCTCCCTCATTTTCCAGTGCTATATCTTACTTTCACCCACACAGCTACTCTTCCCATAAAAAGCACCATAACTATGGGCATCCACATTATAGCGCATAATTGGCTTAAAACTTCCAACAAAACCTAGCCACTGTCAGTCTGCAATGTATCTTGATATATCTATCTACATACAGTTTGGGGCTTATTCTGTGCAAAAAATACATTCTTTGCTTAGAAAATTATATGACAGAAATATTTATGCCCAGAAAATACTGTTTTCAGCACAGGAGACAAGGTTTTTGCACAAAAAAGGCTGTTTTATGTGCAGGAAACCTGTTTTCCGCATAGGATATTAGATTTCTGATTAGAAATTCCTGTTTTCTGTGCATGAAATCTTTTTCCCATGCAGCAAATGTCATTTTTTGCACAAATTTGTGCAGAGTAATTCTTGAAACAAAAATAGTCTTCCAAAACTTTGCCATTTTCTATTGTGTGTGCATGTGTGTGTGTGTGTGTGTGTGTATACATACATACACACACACATAGTATGAGTATGGCATTCTTATTGTTTTAGACCTGACATTCAGGACCACTCAGTTCAAGTTCATTGTATTACTTGCTTGGAAAAATGCTGATTCAGTTGGTTTGTGAAGTTGTGCTAGGAGCTGGAATCAAATTAGAATGGGGCTATAGACTAATGACGCCAGAAAGATGCTAAGCCTGAATACCCAGACAGCTTGTTCTAGTTCTTGCAGTGTGGTAGATCACAGAGAGATTAAACTAGTCTGCTATTTTTCTCTCCAAAGTTAACTTTTACACTGTGCCTGCCAAGCTGATTTGGAAGGAGGAGGCCAACAGACTCTTATGTTTGCTTGCAGGCACATTTTATATATACATATGACAACTTAGGAGATGTCTTATACCACTTCCAAGAGGTAGTGGATGGAAACAAGGGAACCATTTATTCCTGCATGGTGGAGGTTGGACTGGATGGCACTTGTAGTCTCTTCCAATGATAATATTCTATGAGATGATGTGAGCAACCTCTCCTTTCTAAGATCCCAGAGCTGACATTCAGAACTCAAAATACGGGACTCTGACTGAGCCCCAGATCTTAGCATAAGGTGGAGTACCGTCCAGGTTAACAAGAAGACCACCTAGCCTCTGTAGGTAACCAAGACCTCCTGGGATTTCTTTAAATCCTACAGGCAATCAGGACAAGTCTTTGTACCTTCTGTCTCCAATCATCCCAAGCCAAAGCACAAATCAGGTTTCAGTAGCAACAACCAAATAGGCAAGCTCCTGGATTCAGAACCAAAGCAGACCTACTAGTACACACACACACATGCACCTCCGCCGAAAAAAAAAATTAAATGGAGGAAGGTTTATATATAAAAGTATAAGGACACATTAAAAAAGGCAATTAGGTAACACAGAAAACCACTCCAAGATGAATATACAAACAGGCTAAAACAAGAAAACCAAAGTTCATATTCTAAAGAAATATATGTGCAACAGAGTATACATCTCTAGCAAATACAGTCAGCCCTCCACATTCACTAGGGTTAGGGAAATAGGACCTTTGGAAAAGTGGGAAAAAACCACAAATATCAAAATATATGTCTGTGTCTGAGAGAAGGAGGCTGAAGCATGGTGGGGAGAGTGGACACCCAGAGTCCAAACCAGGTCAGGGAAACAAGGAGTGGGTCAGTATCGTGGCCCTACACTTCCACTTTCTTACCCACCTCCTTCCTTGGGTGTTGGGGGGCAGGGAGCACTGGGAAAGGTTTTGTGGTGCTGAGAAATTGGGCTGTGATCTGTTCTTAGTTGGCCAGGCAGTGGCTGGTAGAGGAGGAGAACAACCAGAGGCAGGTTTTTAAAGGGCGGTGTAGCTTGATCTGAGCCACTGAAAGGGAAGGTTTTCCCAGACAAAAACAGTCTGAGGCAGGGGTTGGAGAAACTTGCAAATAAATCCGTGAAAGTGAAACCCACAAATGTGGAGAGTGACCATAGACTCAAAACAAAAGATTCCAACTAGATGGACTATGTAGAAAAGAAAGAGAACCCCAAGGAGGCTTGAAATTAACAATAAACAAAGAAGATTTACCAGCAAAAGCTGGTGGGAACTTAGATGAAGCTCAGAAGAGCTATAAGTTCAAACATCCTACCCTTTGCCATTCATACAATTTTTATTCATGAAGATAAACCAGAGTTCTCCTTAATGGGCAAAGCTCTGTGTTCTTCATAGCACCACTAATGAGCCAATGGAATGCACAGATACTTACATCATAGCATTACTGCATGGCTTCAAAGGCCTACCTTTTGGCAAGCTAACACAAGACAGAAACTTCACATACAAAATGGAAACTCAGCCACAAGCAAAAGACAGGCCTGCAGCCTCAGGTGGATTTTCTGTACAGTTTCCATACCAGTACAGAATAGTATCTGCTCCAGGATAGGGATGTAATTCTATCCTTTTTTTTTTTCCCTCAAAGGAAGCAATGATTGATTTTAGGAATTTTCTTCCTCCTGTGAGAAGCAGTTTTGGAAAACTATTTGCAGTTCAGAACTTATTGTGTGCAAAATTCACACATGGCATTTTTGTGAAGAAAAGAGTATTCTGTGCAGATTTTCTGCACAGGGAATGCTGTTTCCTGCATAGAAAATCTGTAGTTTAGGACATAGATTGCACAACATTCGCACATGGTTGTTTTCTGTCTAGCAAATGCTGTTTCCTATATAGAGAATGCTGTTTTCTATGCAAAACAGCTGCATGCAGATCTTGTGAGGATTCTGTCCAAGATTTTTCCTTAGGGGTGCTTGATATCTGAGAAGCATATTTTTGACTATTTAAAAATATCTTTGAATACTTTTCATTACTACTCCACATTTTAGTTTAAACTTTAAAAAAAGCTACCCATGCACTAAACATTGTTCTCCAAATAGACTCAGCACCTCATATGCCTCCTTTAAGTTTGGACCTTTGCCCAAAGCAGATTCACCACCTGACTGGCAAGAAAGCAGCTACCTTCGCATTATAAGACATCTGGTCCTGATAGATGCAACTCTACCTTCAAATGGTCAAAACAGCAACATTTTAAACTCATTTCTGAGTCACCACGTGCCCAACCTGGAAAAGACTCCTTTTCTCCCGAGTCCTGTGACATTTTTATTAGCAGGGGAGCTGGATTTTCTTTAATCTTTTTATAGTTGGTTGGAATAGCCCTGAGTGTAATGCCTTTTTATAAAAATGTGAAGCTGCATGAGCCTTTATTTACCAAAATCTTAATCTTGAATTAATCCCAAAGTCTTCCAGAAAATTGCTGTTGGAAGTTTTTCTAGGTTAGACTTTGAGGGCACCATCACCTGTTTGATTCAATGAATTTTACAGGGGCTTCAGACAATGCCATGTTTCACTCATAACTCTTCCTTGTTTTATCCATAGCTTCTTCTCCCCATTTTTTTAAATTATAGAAAACTGGTGAAGGACAAAGATATAAAACAGCTGCCTGTGGTGTCCTAATTATTAGTGTGATGGATCTCCTTTCCAGGTTGGCCCACAGTTCTAAACCTTGGGGTCCTGTCACTCAGCTTGCACTGCTTCCCCTCAAGATCTCTCCTTGGATTGCATACTTGGGCCAGAAGGTGATCCCTATATGGACCAGTGGATATGTTGTTCAGTGGATTCACTGTGGTAAGTGTGACCAGACTCTCTATCGAAACAGGAATAATTAGGAGCAGTTGCAAAAAAGAATAAATAGGCAGAAAGGTAGTAATACAAATTTACATTACACATAAACCCCTGAACTATTTAATCATTCACATCTCCCCAAAACCCTATTCAGTTCTTCCCCCAGCTGACTCTCCTATCTCTATTACAGCTTTTCCTTATCTTTAGGCCACCTTTTCCCATCTGCTTTCAGTCAGAGACAAGCCTCAGTTTCTCCCCTGCAAACCCTGCTTCACAGCATTCCCTGAGCTGTGATTGGCTGGTTCCAACCAGGCTTGCCCAGCTCCTCCCTTCACAGCTAGTATGAGAAGCCTACCATTTAGAAATGGATTCTTACCCAGTGTGAAAAGGTTCTTACCGGGACTTTGCTGAGTGACTCAGGGATACCCTTCTTTGTATCACCCTTCTTAACTCCAAAGAGAGCAAAGGCTTGGCCTTGAACATCCTCACCAAACAAGAATCTGCAAGTTGTCACAGTTAAGATGTCACAGTAGAATAGGATTTCTCAGGAAGCCAGTGCAATGTATAGCAGAATTAATTTTGTCCTTGAACTGCAGAGAACCAGGGAGCTGCTAGGTTGGGCTTTTATTGTGCAATTCCCATATTCAAATCTTCACTGAGCCCTAAAACTCACTGATTGATTGCTTAGACATCCACCCAGCCTTACTGGATTGTTGTGAAGATAAAATGGTGATATACGGTGATATACTCGGTGGTATGCCTCAGGAGAATCAAGTGCTAAAACTGTTCTTGGACTGTATTTCCTCAACAGCAGGACACAAATATAAATTATAGGGGAATGGTAGGGCATGAATATAAACGTGAAGCACAATTTTAAAACAGGAAAAGTGAATGACTTGGTTTGGGCCCATGTATTACAGCAAAGCAGCAACCGTATTATGACTACTCAGAACACAGGTCAGGAAAACTTCATTGTTAAGATAAGCATGTCTCTGTTGAGCAAAAGGCAGATTGTGGTCTTGATAGGCTGCCAATATTTGTATGACTGGGCAACAAGCATGCACCATTTTTGTCAGCTTGACTTCTACTTGCCCTCTGAATAATATTGACTAAACAATTAAGATCATTGGCAGTGATGTCAATGACCAGTTCATTATCATCAACATAGAAAAACTTTTTAGAGGACTCTAGAGTCACCTCGAAATTTAGCAACACTGTAAAATGTTTGAGAGAGGAGTTTTTCAAACTGAAAGGAACAGAACCTTTTGTGTTATGTTATCTGGCACTATAGGATAACATTTTAGAGGGATGTCTTAAAACAGCAAACCTGAAGAAGGCCAAATTGCCACCATTAAAGAAGAGAAGACAGCACTGCAGTCAACCTTCTAGGATTTAGACCACCTTAAGATTTAGACCAGGACTCTCTGAGGGAATTCTGTCCTTTGGTACAGGGCATCCCTTCAGAGCAGCAGCCGTCTACAGTAATTTCAACATAGATATCCTCTGTTTATAGCTCTGAACAACAAAAAACAAAATCTAACAAGCATATCCATGTCAGGAGTCTAGGAAGGCTGCTGTAGGGTACAGGATAGTTTTTGATTAATTTAAGTGCTTTCTCACTGTAGGGGCATGGACTTCTATTACATTTCTGGCAGGCTGACCAGATTCTATTTTAAGTCCTAAACTGTCATCCATTGCCTGTTCTCTTTCTGAACACTCGCATGCAGGGCCTAGGAAAGAATCACATTAGGACTAGCCTAAGATTTTATTGCCCACTGAAAGTTCCTAAAATAGTTCGACATTAAGCAACT
>CAOLHI010007497.1:0-13922 GCA_948474755.1 Ctenosaura bakeri
AGGCCCCCGTTAGTTACGGGGTGGCTCAACAGGGAAACTTGCACTGGCCCCCCATTGTCTTTTGATGGTTACCCCACTCTGAACTTGAGTGAAATTTATCTGTCTAGGAAGTTTCACAATCTATGAGTAAAGTCTGAGAGGCTGGTATCTATATCAGGAGAGGAGAGAATTGGATCTGTGGCTCTCAGCTGTGCTATACTACAATTCCCAGCATCCCTTACCATGCTGGTTAGGACTGATGTGTGAGGGGGAATCCAACATATGAAAAGCCATGGGTCCCCTCTTTTTTGCCTTCTCTGGTGAGTTGCTAGTCCCAACTAGAGTAAATCCACTCAGTTGATAGGATGTTTTGGGCATACCTTTTGGGCCCGTTTCAGTGGATCTACTCAATGGGACTAGCAATAGGAGTCAGACTTGAGTACGTTGGCATATAGAGCCAGCATGGTGTAATGATTTGAATGTTAGACTAGGACTCCTGGAGACCAGGATTCAAATCTCCACTCAACCATAGAAACCCACTCGGTGGCCTTGGGCAAGATGACTCTTAGCCTCAGAAGATGACAAGGGGCAAACCTCCTTTGAACAAACCTTGTTGAGAAAAAAAAAGGGTTGCTGTAGGTAAAGAAATGACTTGAAGACAACATATTAGCATATCTTCTTCATCTTCTGAGGCACTGTGTTTAAAACATGTTAAATTTCCAGGTCTTTTCTTTCTGTGTCCTACCTCACAACATTGTTTTTAAGGTAAATGCATTTGCCCCAATCCATCTGGGAACACAAGCGTGTTGACACCTTTTCTTTTATCCATCTTCCAGGTAGATCATGGTCCAAGTCTCTCCTAGGAAATGAATAGTCTTGTTGATAAGCGTTTAGGGAGAGGAAGTGGAATGGGCAATGGTAGTCCAGATATAATTCTCATTTGTACCACTTAATCGAAAAAAAGATCAGGGTTAGTTGTACTGAGACCACAATGAAAAGGGTAGTATATTGTGTAAATAGGTTGGGCCCGGTATCCCTCTCCTCCATAGCAGGCTATGGGGATAAACATTATGAACTTAATCATGGTTTTTAAAGGACTACAAAACCATTTGTGCAGCTGAGCATCAATAATGTGGACACTTAGTAACACATGGTCAGCTTGTGAGTTTATGCTGATCTTTATAATTCACAGTGTCTTATCTGTTGTTGTTTGTGTGCCTTCAAATTGTTTCTGACTTAACAACAACCCCTAAGGTGACCCTGTCATGGGGATTTCTGGGGCTGGATGTGGGGATACACCCAAAGTCACTCAGTGGTTTTCCATGGGTGAGCGGGAATTGAATCCTGGTCTCCAGGGTTGTAGTCTAATGCTCAGACCACTACATAGGCCAAAGACCTTCAAACTGAAAACCAATACAGGGCAAATCGGGTATTGGGCCTATGTAGGGGTTTTTCCCCTTCCTTAAGAAAAATTTTACACCTAAAAAAAACCCGGGAAAAAAAAAAACCAGGATTCAATTTAAAACCTGGTTTTGGAAAACCCAAAATTTTTAAAAAAAGGTTTGGGACTTTGGGTTTTGTTTTTTCAAAAAAACCCCCAATCCAGCCCCCCAGAAATTTCCCCTTTTAAAAAAACCAAAGGGTCACCTTAGGGTTGTTTTTAAAGTCAGAAACAATTTAAAGGGCACACAAACAACAACAGATAAGACATTAAATTAAAAGATCAGCATAAACTCACAAGCTCCCTTATGTTTACTAAGTGTCCACATTATTGATCTCAGCTCCAAAAATGGTCTGTAGCCCTTTTTAAAAACCAGGGATTTAAATTTTTCCCCCATACCCTGTATGGGGGAAAGGGGGATTGGGCCCCAAACCCTATTTACACAAATACTCCCCCTTTTCATTGGGGTTTATAAAAACCCCAAACACTGATCTTTTTTCGATTAAGTGGTAAAAATGAGAATTATATCTGGGCTACCCCTTCCCTTCCACTTCCTCTCCCTAAACGCTTATCAACAAGACTATTCATTTCCTAGGGGGAAAACCTTTGGACCATGATTCCTGGAAGTGGATGAAAGAAAAAGGGGTCAACACGCTTGTGTTCCCCGATGGATTTGGGGGAAATGCATTTTCCAAAAGTTTTGAAAGGGAGGACACAGCAAAAAGAAAGACCCTGGAAAAATTTAGCATGTTTTAAAACAGTGCCTCAGAAGATGGAAAAAATATGCTAAAATTTTTGTCTTCAAATCATTTTTAAACCCACCCCAACCCCTTTTGGTGGGGTTTTTCAAAAGGAGGTTTGCCATTGTCCCTTTCGAGGCTAAAAGTGTGGCTTGCCCAAGGCCACCGAGTGGGTTTTCTGGTTGAGTGGAGATTTGAATCCCCGGTCTCCAGGGGTCCTAAATCAACATTCAAATATTTCCCTGTGGTCCCCATTTTCCCAAAGTACTAGTCTAACTCCCCCCTTTCTAGCCCATTAAAAGATCCACTGAAACGGGTTTCCCAATGGTATGCCCAAAATCCTATCAACTGAGGGGATTTACTTATTGGGGGTAGCAACTCACCAGAGAAGGAAAAAGGGGACCCATGGCTTTTTATATGTTTTGGGTTCCCCTCCCCATAAACCCCAACCACATGGTAAGGGATGTGGGGAAAAATGGGGTTGCCCTTTAGAGCCACGATCCAATTCTCTCCTCCCCGAAGATCCAGCCCCCTCAGACTTTTTCCATAGATTGTGAAACTTCCTGAGACAGATAAATTTCACTCAAGTTCAGAGTGGGGTAACCATCAAAAGACAATGGGGACCCAGTGCAAGTTTCCCTGGTCTGATATTTAGATGTACATGCTTTCCTAAGTATCATCCCTCCATTCAAAGTGACTACCTGTGGAGTCACTAAGTTCTAGTCTTTTCCAGGAATCTGTAAGCCAGCACCTTGAGTAAACAACTTTCTGGAAAGTTACAAGGCAGAAAAAGTAACATCAAAAGGTTTGAACTGTCTCCCATTTAAACAGCACACTGGCATCTTTGTGTTTTTTTTAAAGGCATGTTCATCCTGGCAAGTTCCGCTGATCTACTGCTTGAATTAGACCTAATTTCTATGTACTCTTACTTCTCTTAGGCTCACACCCAGCAGTAGCAAACTATATACCTACTGTTTCCCTTGGTACGTTCTAATAATAAATTCTGTTCCACCCAAGACAGAAATGTTTCAGAGGTGACATCTTCAGCATTCCCTTAATCAAAACAAAGGGAAAATGAGACAGCCAATTTTTCTCTTTCTTTGCCTTAAGAGTATCTTGCCCAGTATTGTTAAAAATGACTGGCAGGACTCTCTAGGGTCCCACAGAAATTTTTTTCCCCAGCACTTCCAATGATCTGAACCTAAGGACCTTCTGAATGCAAAAAGCATGCGCTCAATGCAAAATTCATAAAGGCACTTGGTAGTTGCCTTTAGCAAGATCACAACACACTAGGGAAAAACACAACGATGTAATTTGTGATTTTTGTTTTTCTTTTAACGATGGCGGGGGTGAAGGCTAGCTATTTACATGCAACAATTTGTTTTGGGTTTGGTTGGTTGGTTGTTTTTGCTATACATGTTACAGCAAGGTTTGGAAATGGTGATTGTTTTGTGGAGCACTGTCTTTCTGCGAAAGTAATCTGTTGAAGAGGTTTGAAGACTATGAAGGTCAGAACCAATGATACACACACACACACACACACTTTTTTGGTCTCTTTGCCATCCTATGTTTTCCTTCTTACCTACCAGTAAACAGCCCTTGCTAATAAAGGGACTTATCCCTCTTGCAGAGGCCTGACTCAGAAGGCTTTTGGAATTATGTTGAAGGGCATGTGATCCACCCCACTGTAACTCAGATAATTCCTGCACTGGCTTTCACAGCTGCCCCAAACATGACTCAGGACATGGGTTTTGGGAGAGACTTCCCATCTTTTTTAAAAAAATATTTTTAATTTGATCCCTGTTGCTAAGCAAACACTCTGCGCAAAAGGAACAGTGAAAGTTTAATGCCTAGTGAAAAGGTAGTGGAGGAGTGGGGAAAACAATGGTCTCCCCAAATGTTGTTGATCTGCAAAACCAAGCACTCCTCATCATTGACTATGCTAGTTAGGGCTGCTGGGAGGTACAGTCCAACACTCTCTCAAGGTGATTATTCCTATTCTTTTATTGTGCAATGCTACAGGGTAAAGTATTCTTATGTCTACATTTGCTTCTAATAGGAAAGTACTATTGTCTGAAAAGGTGGATGGACCTGCATAGATTACAGTAACAGTAGTTATTAATGTTAATTAATTATAATATGGCCCACCTAAAAATCTCATTGATTTCAAGGGAAGAATTTAAGCATGTACTGGAGGCTGTAATCTTAGGCACATTAAATTCCGCCACTTCAACCCGAATGATTTACAAGGAAAACAAGACAGAGGGCTTACTGTGGTTGGCATTACTGGAACCAAACCCTGACAAAATTAAACACTTTTATGTCCGTAGGTTTCATGGCTGTTCTCCCTTGGAAAGGTGTAACTGCCATGGGAATGCAAAAATGAGAAGAAGATGGCAGAGGACTGAGTCGCTTACAGCTCATACCCTTTAGGGAGCTATAGGAAAGCAACTTTGTTTTTGACTGATTGCGGACAGTTGTCATCTCCATCATTTCAAATATAATAGAGTAAAATGTGTCCATTTTATCTAATTTTTCATTTCTTCTGAATATTAAAAGCAGAGAAGTATAGGCAGTAACCTATAAGACAAATTAACAGATGATTTACTCCTTAAAGTGTTATGTGGTCCACAACTAAATGGCTAAACAATGCTAAAAGGGTGGAATTTTTCATTTACTTGCCAAGTACAATTAGTATTCATTCTAAACAGTATAGCATGATAGCTCCTCCTCCAAATTAGTAATTACGAGAACAGAATCAGTGTAGTATTTATTCCACATTAATTGCAAAGAACAGAGCTTGATGTTGCTAATTCTATTCTTTCTGTGCCAATGTGCTACTGTGGAAGAACCCTATGACTCTGTTCATAATCGTCAGTGGTCTGCTGCTAGCTGGATGCCTGCAGAAACGTTATATGCCAGAGTTGAGCCCATATATGGATTGTGTTTTCCTCTTTTTCTTAAATAAGCATCTCCACCCCCCCAGGGTTTACTATTCTGTATACTTTGATCTACTTCTGTTCAAAGGGCACAAAGAACTTCCATGATTCAGTAGGGTTTGCCCATGCAAATACTTCTTCCTGGCATCTTGTAAGGGATTGAAACTTGGGCTGGAATTCTCTATCACAGTGTATGTTACATAACTTTAAGTATACTTAGTTACACAGCAGAAGTGCTAAGAAACCCTGTGCATATATTTAATGGGACACTGGCAAAGTGTGTTTACATTCATTGGCACTCACTACCTGGTGTCCCAGTGACATCAAGACTGATACACATTGGTCCCAAGTCCCATCGGGACCACCTGCCTACTGTCCCAATATGTATCAGAAGGAATCCTGCATTCCTGACCATATTCCTTCCTTTTCAACCTTTCCTTCTAACAACTTCTTAAGCATGCGATCCATTTGGTGGAACATAGAAAACAAACCCCAATACGGAGACTGACCATTGATGCAGATCCAGCCCAGTACTGTCAATTCCTACTGGGCAGCCAGCAGTCTCTCCATGGGAGAAGGAGATTTCTTTCCTAGCTCTACCTGCATATCCCCCCAACACCAGAATGTGATCAACAAAAACAATAGGCAAATGTTATTAATGAAGAATATACAAACAGTTTGCTTTTGCCTGAACCTATTCTCAGAAGGGCAAGATTTCATCCCCCTCCATGCTCTGACGAGTTAACTGAGTGCAAACTTCTTTTGCACTTTGAACTCAGTTTGCAACAACTGAAGCAAGCTAAGTAACAAAGGGAAAAGTGGAGGATGAGAGAAAAACTACATTTTAAAAGCAGCTGAGAAGTGGAATGACAGAGAATTAATTAGGATTGTCCCTGCCAAATCAGGAGAATTGGAGGGTATGTAACTGTAAATCCCTGACTTTACCTGCTCTTCTGGTCTCAAGTACTGTCCAAGCCACACCCTGCTTAAGCATTCCTAAAAATCAGACGAGGTTTATTTTGTATTCAGAGTGGTGTAGTGGTGACTTCACCACTTTATACTTTGGTGTGTTCTCATTTTTCTCAAATCCTAACAAATCTCTACTTTTTAAACTAAATTTCCTGGCTGTCCACTGACATCTTAGAGCTGTATCCAGTTCTACTAGTCCAATGACTAATCTGTTTTGCATTATCTGTTTGTTGCTGTTTTACAGTTACAGGCCTTCCCTGCTTATCTAACAGGTTAGGGATTGGAGTACTGTCAGAAAGCAGAAATGGTTGAAAGGTGGGACCTATCTACTGTAGGGACATGGTGGACTGACAGAAGCTCATTTTGGGATCCACCACAAGTGTGCACTGCTTGTAAGTCTCTCAGCTGGCTTGGCCTCTTCTCCACCTCCTGCGGCTCACTTTGCAAGCAGTGCATGTGTGATCCCAAGCCTAGCTTCAGCTGGCAAGAAGAACTGACAAAAGCCCCTGATTTCAATGTTTGCAAGAACAGGTAAGTTCCATTAATTTGTCTGGGGATCCACTCTTGTCAGTAGGCAAGGCTTGGGGACAGCGTGCAAGAAGTCTCAAGGAAGCCCCCCTACGCAAGAAGAACTGATGAAAGAATGGACCCCCATATTGAATAAACAGAACTTGTCCTTAATTTGGAAGTGCTGAATGAGTGAGTCATCAGATAACAGTATCAAAAGTTGGAGGCTTTCTGTATAATGAACTAGGTTGCAGCAGATAGGATTTCCCCCCATGCTTACAGAAGGAGCTGAAATATACCTGTCTAAAGACATTTACCTGGGTACTTTAAGGAATTGTAGTGATTGGTGAAACAGTTTGTTGATGAGATAGATGTTCTCCTTCTCCAAGTTCACTGGATGGAGGCTTCCAGATCACTCACTTCCCTTCGGTAACCTGCAACCTATCATGAAATACAAACCTGAGCACTGAAATGCTCCACCAAAGATTTTGGCCTACCTAGTCATATACTGTCAAAATTATTTTCCTGGTTGTGCTAGTCAACAACCCTTTTCCAGCAGCCAAGATCAGGGCGGTCAACTCTACCACTACCACCTTCAGATGCCTGATGGTGGAGGCACAGGAATAGCAACTGTCTCCTTGCCTGTCTTTTGCTTGCTTACTTTCTCCCAAATGCATCACACAGAAGACACTGCTGGAAGACTGTGACTGAGCTAAACAGGCAAGAAAGAGCCAAACCAACTAGACCTATCTCCAACCACACCCCATGAACTGCTGCTCCTGAAAAGTTTAAGGCTGGCAACCAATCTTTTAAATAGGTTGCAGGGCCCTTTACACTGTTCAATACTTAAAAACATCAAAACCAGAAGTGGATTTTTTGTCCAGCCCCATACCTGTCCTGCATTTACATGCATGAAGTGTCACACACTCATTTCAACAACATAAATGAGCAATCACTGCCCTGTTAACAACTATGTATCTGCATGGCTGTTGTTTTCTATATCACTGGAAATGTTTTCTGGGGAAGATTCCATCAGAGTAGATTACCACTTTGAGGCTGAAAGTGTGACTTGCCCACAGTCACCCAATGGGTTTCCATGGCTGAGTGCTCATTTAAACCCTGGGTCTCCCAGAGTCCTCATCTAACATTCACTCATCTACACCACACTGGCTGTCAAATCTGCATGTAACTGATCCTCAAACCTTCTGCTTCCATGTCCACTTTGCCATTCCCACTGCTCTACCCTGGTTGCCATCTAGGTAGCCTGATCCCAACTTGCTACTCCTCTTACTGACTGAAGCTTAATGTGCTGTTCAGCTCTGTCTCAGTTGCCTATGAATCTTGGCATGTTTTCAGCTCCTATTTTTGTGCAGGACCAGATGCATGGTGTGAAGCCTGACTTTGATGTACTGGTGGCCTGCTGACTCTAGGTTTCCCATCCTCCTGCACTCACCTCTTCCTTTAGCCACTCATATTCCTTATATTTCTCCTGATCTTATCAATGTGCTTCACGGCATTCTGAGAAAATAAAGCCAAATTACAAGAACAGCTGTTGTTGGAACTAGTGCATTGAAAAAGTGAGAGGCAAGATCTAGACAGGATACCCACAGAGGAACATCAGAAAATTGGAACAAACATCTCCATTCTCTCTCCTATTTGTTTGCTTACATTTTGTTCTCATAAGATACTTAACTGCTGACTTATGACATGTCATATGATATATGTTTTTTAAAAAAAAAAGACTAAATTATGTTCAAACTTGGGCCATAATGAATGTCTGACTAAAAGAAACAGTGTTATATGTCTATGGAAGAGACAGGATCCACAGCATGAGTAGCGATCCTTTTCAGCCCTAGGGCCAAATTCCAATTTAGGAAGAAGAGTGCATTCTAGTAGTACGTGGAGCCAAAAGGCACAGAACAATTTGCCAAGATCTTCTGATTTGCCCCAGGACAACAACACTCACTTATAGAATTTTTCCAAGGCTATCCAGTAGAATTCCTATTCCCTACAAAAATTTCCCAGACTTTAAACAGCCTGCTATCTCTGATCAATGATCACAGCTGCTGAAGTTCTGGGCTGGATGGAAAACCATGAAGAGATGGATGAGGTCAAAAAGTTGCCTCCCCCTAGTCATGGTAGCCTAAATCACATCTGAGATATATGATCTTTTTAACTTTGTGGGTTACATTCATATCCCCAGCTTTCCACAAAATGAGCTTAAATACAGCATACACAGCTCTCTTCCTTCTACACTGATCCTCACAATGAAATCAAACTAAAGGAAAGTGATTAAGCGAATCTTGCCCAGTCTAACCATCACATTATACTGGCCTTTTAAAAATGCAAACCATATTTAAATGACCTAAAATATGAAAGAAACAGGGGATAAGCTTTTAAGTAGCTCCCAAACTCTGATCTTCATGTTTCAGAATTCCTAACTCCCAGAAGCCCCTGCCAGCTTGGCCAACAGCCAGGAATTCTGTGAAGTCCTTACACATCCCAAGATGCAACATTTAGGAACCATTGTTCTAAAATAAGTCAATGAGAGAAGCATTCCTATCTATTTCTAAAGAGCATCATGACTGTACTTACTTTTTCAAAAAGATGGGCATGATAAAGCCAAAATTAAACATTTTTTAAAGTTTATTATTTTATATAGAAAATTAACCACATGCTTAGGGATTTACCTAGGAATCAGCTCCTACTCCTCCAAAGGCAAGCAAGATTTAATTCTGAAATTTCCAGTGAGTTAAGGCATGTTTTCAGTGGCAGCCAATCAACACTATACCACAGGAGTAGCAAATCTACTACTTGTGGCTCCTCCTCCCACAGCAGTTCCAGGTTGTATGGGAGCCATCCAAGTGCTGGCAATGATATTCTTAATAAAGGTCTGTCACTGGAGTAGTTCATATACAACCCACAGAAGCTACAGGAGAAAGGACTTGAAAGCCAAGCATGGCTTACTGCTTCTCTTACTTGTTTTTTTAAAACTCATTTCAGATTGCGCACTAAACTGCTGAGTTGAAAATCTAAGTGAATTTGAAAGTTAATTAACCTTTGGCTGTATCACACACCTATTCACAAAAACCCAAAACAGCCAAAACAAAACAAACCCCAATACCTCAGTGGCCCATTCCTTCTTCTGTTCCATTTGTTACAGTGACTTTGTCAATTTTTTCCTTTGTCTCTTCAAGAGCAATTTTAAAATATTCTTATGCCAGGCGAAAGCAGCCAATGGAGGAGAGGAAACAAAATAGAAAATGTAGAGGTATTTTATTCCCCTTTTTTAAAAAAAATTTTTTTTTTTGGTTTTTTAAAAAAAAAATGGGGTTTTAAAAAAAAAATTTTTTAAAAAAAGGGGGAAAAAACCGGGTTTTTTTAAAAAAACTTTTTGGCTTTTTTTTTTTTAACCCCAAAATTTTTTTTTTTTAAAAAAATTTTAAAACCAAATTTTTTTTTCCCAAAAGGGGGAAAATAAAAAAAAAAACCCTTTTTTTAAAAATTTTTTTTTTAAACCCTTTTAAAAAGAAAATTAAAAAAAACCTTTTTTGGGGGGAAAAAAAAAAAAAAAAAAAGTTGGGGGTTTTGGGGGAAAAACCCAAAATTAAAGGGGAAAAAAAAAAAATTTTAAAAATTAAAATTTTTCCCCAAAAAAAAAAAAAAGGGGGGGTTTTTTTTTTTTTTTTCCCCTTTTTTTTAAAAAATTTTTTAAATTTTCCCCCCCCCTTTTTTTTGGGTTTTGTTTTTAAAAAAAAAGTTTTTTTGGGGGAAAAAAAAAACCTTTTTTTTTTTTTTTAAAAAAATTCCAAAAAAACCCCGGGGGTTTTTTTTTTTTTAAAAAAATTTTTAACCCTTTTGTTACCCCCAAAAAAAAAAAAAACCAAAACAAAAAAAATTTTTCCTTTTTTTTTTTTTCCCCCTTTTTTTTAATTTTTCCGTTTTTCAAAAGCAATTTTTTTTTTGGGGGGAAAAAAAGGGGGGGGGGGAAAAAAAAAATTTTTTTTAAAAAAAAAAAAAAAAATTTTTTAAAAAAAAAAAATTTTTTTTTCCCCCTTTTAGTTAAATTTTAAAATTTCCTTTTTTTCCTTTTTTTTTTTTGGGCCCTGGGGCCCTAATTTTAAAAAAAAACCCCCCGCCCAAAACCCCCCTTAAAAAAAAAAAAACCCTTTTTAAAAAAAGGGGAAAAAAAAAAAAAAAATAAAAAGGGGGGGGTTTTTTTTTTTAAAAAAAAAAAGGGAAAAAAAAAAAAAAAGGGGAAAAAAAAATTTTTGGGGGGGGGGTTTTTTTTCCCCTGGTTGGAAAAATTTGGGGGGGAAAAAGAAAATTTTAAGGGGGAAAAGGGGGGGGAAAGGGGGGAAAAAAAAAGGGGGCCCAAAAAAAAAAAAAAAAAAATTTTTTAAAAAATTTTAAAATGGAAAAGGGGAAAAAAAAAAGGGGGGGGGAAAAAGGGCCCCCTTTTTTTTTTTTTTTTTGGGGGGGGGTTTTTTTTTTAAAATTCCCGGGGGTTTGGGAAAAGGGAAAAAAAAAACCCAAAAAGGGGTTTTGGGGGGGGGGTTTTTTTTTTTTTGGGGGGGAAAAAAAAATTTTTTTTTTTTGAAATTTTTTGGCCCCTTTTTTTTTTTTGTTGGGGGGGGGTTTTTTTTTTTTTCCTTTTTGGGGGGGGGGGGGAAATTTTTAAAAAAAAAAAAAACCCTTTTTTCCCTTCAAATTTTTTTGGTTCCCGGGGCCCCCAAAAAAGAAAAACCCCCCCCCCCCCTTTTTGGGGCCCCCCCCAATTTTAAAAAAAAGGGAAAAAAAAAATTTTTTCCCCCCCCCCCCAAGGGGAAAAATTAAAAAAAACCCGGGAAAAAAAAATTTTCCTTTAAAAAAAAAATTAAGGGTTTTTTTGGTGTTTTTGGGGGAAGGGGGGTTTCCCCCCCCTTTTTTTTTAGGGGGGGGAAAAAATTTTAAAATTTTAAAAAACCCCAAAAAAATTTTTAAAACCAAAATTTTTAAAAAATTTTTTTTGGGCCCCCCCCTTTTTTGGGGGGGGGGTTTTTTTTCCCTTTTTTGGGAAAAAATTTTTTAAAAAGGGGAAAAAGGCCCTTTACCCGGGTTTTTTTTAAAGGGGGGGTTTTTAAAAAAAAAATTTGGGAATTTTTTCCCCTTTTGGGAAAAAAAAATTTTTTTGGGAAGGGGGAAAAAAATTTTTTTCCCCCCTTTTTTTTTTTTTTTTATTTTTAAAAAAAGTTTAAATCCTTTTTTTTTTTTTTTAAAAAAGGGGGGGTTTTTAAAAAAATTTTTTAAAAAAAAAAATTTTTTTTAAAAAAAAAAAAAAAAAAAAAAAAAAACCCCCCTTAAAAAGGGGGAAAAAAAAAAAAAAACAAAAAAAAAAACCCCCAAACCCCCCGGGGGGGCCAAAAAATTCCCGAAAAAAATTTTTTTAAAATGGGGGCTTTTTCAAACCCTTTTAGGCCCCCCCCCGATTTAAAAGGGTTTAAAAACCCCAAAGGGTGGGTTAAAAATTTTTTTAAACCCCGGGGAAAAATTTCCCCAAAAACCCCCCCAAAAAAAAAAAAAATTTTTTTTTTTGGCAATTTTTTCCCTTACCCCCCCTGGGGGGAAAAACCCTTTTTAAACCAACCCCCCCAAAAAACCCCGGGGGCCAATTTTCCCCCCCCTTTTTTTAAATCCAAAAAGAATTTTTTTTCCCCCCCCAAAAAAAAGGGGGGGGGGGGGGCCCCAAAAAAGGGGTTTTTAAATTTTTTTTTTTTAAAAAATTTTGAAAAAAAGGGGGGGGATTTCCCCCAAATTTTTTTACCCGGGAAAAAAAAAAACCCAAAATTTAAAAGGGAAAAAAAATTTTTTTTTCCCCCCCAAATTTTTTTTTTTTAAAAAAAACCCCTTTTTCCCCCCCGGGGAAAACCCCCCCAAAAAGGAAAAACCCGGAAAGGGAAAAAAAAACCCCAAACCCCAAAAATTTTTGGGTTTTTTTAAAAAAAATTTTTTTTTTAAAAAAATTTTTTCCCCCCAAAATTTTTTTTTTTAAAAACCCCCTTTTCCCAAAACGGGGCCCAAAAAAAAAAGCCCCCCCAAAAAAAAACCCTTTTTTAAAAAAAAACCCAAATTTTTTCTTTTTTTTTTCCCTTTTTTTTCCCCTTTTTTTTTGGGGGGAAAAATAAAAATTTTTAAAAAAATTTTTAATTTTTGTTTTTTAAACCCCCCCCCTTTTTTTTTCCCCCCCCCCTTTTTTTTTTTTCCCCCCCCCAAATTTTTTGGGGGGTTGGGCCCGGGTTTTTTGGGGGGCCCCCCAAAACCCCCCCCTTTTTTTTTTTTTTCCCCGGGGGGGGGAAAATTTTTTTTAATTTTAAATAAATTTAAAAATTTTGGTTGGGGGGCCCCAAGTTTCCTTTTTTTTAAAAAAAATTTTTTAAAAAAAAAATTTTTTTTTTAAAAAATTTTTTTTAAAAACAAAATTTTTTTTTTCCCCCCCAAAAAAAACCCCCGGGGGGGAAAAAATTTTTTTAAAACCCATTTTCCCCCAAAAAAAAAAAAAAACCCCCGGGAAAAAAATTTTTTTTTTTTTTTTTAAAAAATTTTTTTTCCCCTTTGGGGCCCCCCCCCCAAAAAAATTTCCCCCCCGGGGGAAAAATTTTTAAAAAATTTTTCCGGGGGGGGGGAATTTGGGGGTTTTTTTTTTTTTTGGGGTTTTTTTAAAAATTTTACGGAAATTTTTAAAATTTAAATTTTAAAAAAAAAAGGGGGTTTTTTTTTAAAAAAAAAAAAGGAAATAAAGGTTTTTCCCCCTTTTTTTTTTTTTTTAAAAAAATTAAAAAGGCCGGGTTTTAAAACCCCAAAATTTTTTGGGGGGCCCCCAAAAATTTTTTGGGGAAAAAAAAAAAAACATTTAAAAAAAAATTTTAAATTTTAAAATTTTTTTTTTAAAATTTTTTTAAAACCCCCCTTTTTTTTTTAACTTTTAAAATTTTTTTTTTTTTTTTTTTTTAAAAAGGGGGGGAATTTTCTTTTCCTTTTAAAAAAAAAAAATTTTTAAAAATTTTTTCCCTTTTTTAAATTTGGTTTTCCCCCCAAAAAAAAAAAAAAATTTTTTAAATTTTTGGGGAAAAAAATTAAAATTTTAAAAAAATTTTAAAAAAAAATTTAAAAAAAAACCCTTTTTTTTTAAAATTTTTTTTAAAAAATTTTTTTTTAAAAAAACCCGTTAAAATTTTTTTTTTGGGGGAAAAATTTTTTAAAAATTTTTTTGGTTTTTTTTAAAAAAAAAGGGGGAAAAAAAGTTTTTTTGGTTTTTTCCCCCCCCCGGGGCCCCCAAAATTTAAAAATTTTAAAAAAAAACCCCGGGGG
>CAOLHI010007499.1:0-15890 GCA_948474755.1 Ctenosaura bakeri
AGGTTAATAATGTATCTTTCTCCTATTTTATCAATTCATATATTTTAACAGCTCCTAGACAAGGCCGCGTAATTTTTTCTCCACAAAAAACATTTTGGAATGAAAATTTTTTTTACATATGAGGTTCTCCCTTTCTCTTATTAACCTTATCCGTTTTGTCCCAGTTTTCTGGTTATCGAGGTTCTTTTGAATTCTGTTCCTATCTTCTAGTGTGATATCTACCCTCCCAGTTCTGTATCAACTATAAATTTGACGAAGATTCCCTCCAACCTGTCATCAAAATCACTGATAAAAATATTGAAGAATGTTGGCCCCATGGCACTCCACTTGAGATCTCCTTCCAGTTTGTAGCACAGCCACTGATGACAACTCTTTGAGCACAGCTGAACACTGAATTTACTACACAGTGGGCCTGCGGTATCTGGTAGAGTTTGATTCCAGGACTCCCTGTGTATGCCAACATTTGTGGATGATCAAGTCCCATTATGTACATTGGTGTAATAAAATGGTGTCCCTTATATAAAATGGCAAAATCAAAGTTTGCTTTTTAAATTTTTTTTCTGAATATTTTGAAGCCATGGTTAGTTGCATGTGTGGATTCAGAATGTGTGGATATGGAGGACTGACTGTAATCCTAAACCACATACTAGTTTAAGGATTGTATTCAGAATAGATTGTATTCCATATGCAGTTCTTGTTCTCTGCCAGAAGGAAACAGACTTTATGAGGAAGAGCTGTCTCCCAGCATCTGCTGCCTGAGGCAATTGTTTCACTTTGGCTAACACTAGGACTAGGACTGTGAAAGACCCTAAGCTTCCCACTGGTGTACAGCTAGAATTGATGTAGTAATGGGATTGGATGGCCCATCGCTTATTTCGGTGGACAACTTTTTTTTCAATGAAATCTGGCTTTTTAATCATTCTGTTCTGCTACTAAAAATGAAGAACAACCTTGATGCCCTTGCCTATGGGACAGTTTGATTGGAGAGAACTGTTTGCAGGGCACAGTACATTGTATGTTTCAGAGAAACGTAACATTGCTCTATAAAAGTTAGTAGACCGTACTGCAGTAAGCTTCCATCTGGGCAACCTGTACAGAAATATTGTAACCTCCAGACTTTGTGAAGTATATTCATGACTAATGCCTAAGACAAGTCCTTTTCAGTTTCTAGCTCTTTTGCACCTGGGAAGGAAGGGAATAAACAGAAAAATGAATTAACGGAAGCTAATATCACACTTTGATTCCAAATGCATTAGTGGGAAGCCAGTGCTACTAGTTTCTATGGTATATCCTGTGTTTAAAACTAAAGAGCTACTCTGTAAATAGCTACACTGAGAAACATGTCTATGCCATTCCAAAGTTCATGTCCCTTTATTGTGTATTAATTCAATTTCCTGATTCATGAGGCAATTTCTGACAAAGCTTTTTTCATGTCAGAGCTTTGCTCACTCACTGCATTTACAGAGGCTTCAGATAATGACATCAACCACCCATAAACATCCCTTATTCTTTTCTACTGTTTCTTCTATGTTTTTCAGTACTGTAGAAAACACACAAGGGGGAGGGGGGAGAATATGATTTACTGAACAATCTAGTGTGGAAATGGCCATAGTGTGGCACATGCAGTACTGATGTTATCACGGTTATGATATGTTGGGTGAGCGCACTAGATATCCTTTTGATATCAAATAATTCGGCCTTGGCTTGACCTTTCTCTGCCTCCCTGCTCCACGTGTTTGCAGAGGTCCCCTAGATGAGCACGTACGGGCACGGCTGTTAATGGTTGTACATTCCAAAACCCCATTCAGGCAGGCAATTTAAGCCTCTCCGTTGCTTTAGGGAAAAACCTCCCTGCAAACCGGCTCGGCTCGGCATGCACACACAAAGTCACACAGTCAAGAGCCAAGCCATTTCTTTATGTCGGGCCATTAATGAACTGGCCACGCTATTGTCTTAAGAGCTAAACCCATCATGCAAAATCTGACCTTTTCCAACTCCTTTGTCCAACTTCAAATTTCCTTTGTTCTCACCGAGCATGACATAGCCTGTAGGTAAACTCTACCCTATAAAAGGAAGAGCTATAAAAGGTCCCCACTTTTGGGATGTCTTTGGACTACTTTGGACTTCCATCCTGCCTTGCTGCAGGCTGTCTAAGGAAACTCCCCTCAGCGAGCCCCGCTGAGCTTTCTTCCCCGGAACCCCACTTCTCTCCAGGACTACGAGACCAGGTGTCGTATTACCTTTCCCGAAAAGCTCTCCATTTCTATTTCTCAGTTAGTTAGTTTATGTCTTGTCTTGCATGTTTCCTATCTTTAATAAAATATTGTTTGTTACTTTGAAAACCTTGTCTAGCCGCTCTCTGACCTGATGCTCTATACATTGGGTTAAAGATCCTTGCTAAAGTTACCCTGCCTCTCATTTAGCCAAGAGAGTGCTCAAGCTAAATTCCCCCAACTTGTGTTTTTATTTGGTTATCTGGGCGCCCTTCCTGGGACCCCCAACATACAGGGTAACACTGATGTCGCTAACGAGTAGATGCGCCTGACAAGTACACTACTGAAGGGTACAGTATACAATGAGGGGTAAAAAAGAAGAAATAATGCAAGTATGTTGTCTGACCTTCTTTGGTTTTAGCATTTATGGAAGTCTTCCACCCAAATTACCATAAGATATAATGCAGATAATGAAAATCACAAATTTAAATCTAGAATGTTCAGGGCAGGAATATAGTCTATAAAAATGGTCATAAAAACAAAGCCACTTGATTCAATAAATTATCCAAAGAAAGCTAACAGCCTACTAGAAAGTCTGGCTGTTTTTCCCTGAGCTCTTAGACAGAGCTATTTGTCAAATACAAAACAAGCCATAAAATTCTTTATCAGCATTTTAAAATGCTAACAATCTGCAGCTGTAGCTTTCCCAGACACAGCATGTAGTGTGGAGGAGTTCTGCATTAATGAATCTATCTCTCTCTAATTGTCAGAGGCCATTTAAAAAGGAACAACAACTGGCAATTCAGGTAGACATTCTTGGAGGTTTCCTTTGAAGTTGCTCTCCTCTGAAGTTGCCTTTCTTAATTCAGCTTTCACTAATTGCCATCTAGAGTGAACATCGCAAAGCAGAAGCAACCTGAAATATAATTTTGTTTCCTCATATTTAGCCTTTGGCTGCAGTTTTATCAGTGCTTGGAGAGGCAAATGCACAGCCATCACAGAACTACAATCCAATCCCCATTAGCTTAGAAATAAGAGTCATTGGGACTTCCGGTGCATGGCGAGCGTGAGAGGCAGCACAAAGTAATTGCTAGACTTTGTGCAGCCACCTGATGTCAACCAGCCAAAAATAAAACAACTACATTCAGCAGCAAACCCCCCCAGTAAAGGGGGTTTGGAGGAGGTTCAAAGGAGGTCCAGGTACTGACCCCGAGCTCTTTCGGAATAGAAAGAGCGAAAGGGGTCATGGGGACCAAAGAACCAGCACGGGGACATTGGAGTTGCCATGATTGTGGCACAAGTGCCACCGCCGACTTTTAAAAGGAAAATACAGTAAGCTGACATCAAGAAATATCCGATCTAAAAGGAAAAACAACTAAAGCTACAACATTTTTTGGACTCTGCAACAAGTGGCAAGATGGTTCTGTTAAGGCAGATACCTGGGCAAGTAAGAGAAAAGAGAAAGCATATATAAATAATCAAATACACTCTATTAAGTTTGATAAAAGACTTTGTCTGCTGTTCCGGTAAACTGAGATTATCACATTAAATACCCTATTATAAAGCAAAATACTAATAAGTGGACTGAAGGTGATATGAACTGAATTAAATTGAAGGGACTTGAACTGTACTAAAGTCAACATCTGAGGATCAGGATTGATTGATTGATTGATTGATTGATTGATTTATTGGCTTGGCGGATAAGCGGGGCTGTTTAACCGGACCGGAAAGAATCAACACAGATGCCAGCAGGAACCGATAAAGGATACTGTTGAAGATGAAAATCTGAATATAAAAATAGGCTTTGGACTAATAAGAGATTGTACTGGATTACAGACCCTTTACTTAATTTCAGACATTGTGGAATCAGATTAGAATTGGATTTGGACCTGGAGGAAAATCAGTGGACTTTAACCTTGAAGTTTGGATTTTGAGAGAGTTTGGAAACTTGATTGGACAGTTTGCATAGATTTCATTTGATTTCCTTTGGACTTTGGACTTTGCCTGACTTTATTTAAACTCCCACTGAAATGAACTTGACTCAATTTAAATTTCAATGAACTGTACACTCGGTGAGAATCTGATTTGGTTTGTGGGTAAGGCTGATGGGACACAGTTTCCTTCACTGTGCTCACTGGACAGTGGAGGGTATTTTCTTCTTAGTGAAAAAAAGGTTTTGGAGAAAGATTATTGTGCCATCCTGGGGAAAAGATACCAAGATACAAGTGAGCAACAGTTGCACAATTACTGAGTTTATAAACTTAAGTTCTAAGTCTGCATTGTATTTGGTATAAACATCCAATCTAGTTGGGGAACAAATGCAAAATACGGACTAATGACCATCTGTTGTAGGTTTTTAACCACACACTGGAACATTACCTTTCCCCCCATTAGTATATATCCTATTTGCTGGCATATAAGGCTCACATTTTTTGCAAAGAAATACTGTTTGAAAATTGGGAGCATCTTATATGCCAGTGCATCTGATATGCTGGCAAATAGTACTTGGCAGTGTATAAATGGGACGTGTCTTATATGCTGGTGCATCTTATATGCGGGCAAATACAGTAACGTCTTGCTTATTGCAATGAAAGCATACTCTGTGTGATAGATGGTGGCTCTGAGGTCGATGAGCAATTGATTGTGCCAGAAACAGAGCCAGTGATAGACCAGACTATCTTGGAAACACCCCCATCAACTGAAAAACACGCTGAGACAGAGTTGCTGCAACCAGTGCCAGTGGGAGAGGGGACCAGCAATGATTTAGAGGAATTAGATTCACCTTTAACCCTCCAGCCCTCAATCATGGAGGAGATAGAAATGAGTAGCTCAGAGGGAAGCTGTTTGGGCACGACTGAGTAAACAGAACAATGATGAGTAACACCTGTTTTTGTCAGCATATAAATTGGTCAGCGTGGCTTGCTGGTTGCTTGTAACAAATCACTACTCAAGCCCATGACCCTTGTGTTCCAGCTCTCTTGACCCTTTTGGAGTGACCTTTGGCATTCTGGACCTTTTGGATTTGACCTTGACTTCAGCTCAGCTCAGTATTTCTCCTTGATTGTTTGCACTGGACAACCCCCACTGCCTCCTCTTCTTGGGCAAGTACTATTTCCTTCATTCCCTTGCTAGCAGAAAGGCATGGGCAGGGAGTTGAACTCTGACACCCTGATTGTGACACTTTAGAAGCCACCATTTGTTTATTTATTTTAGCCTCCATTGATTCCTCGGCCCAGGGTGGTGGCGGTGGGAGAGGCAGCCCCTTCACCCAGGCCTGGCTTGCCGCAGCGGCAGGAGAGGCAGTCCTTCCACCCGTTATGTTCGCATGATACACCTACACACTGCGAGTGACACACTAAAGTGCTATGACGCACAGTTTGGAAAGCTCTGCATTGTTTTAAGTTATTTTATCTTACAACAATTGTGTGCTGCCCAATAACCATTCTTCTCTGGGCAATTAACAATAGTATGATTATAGCACAATCAAGTTCATGTGTTGAATTATTAATAGACAACTATGAACTCTGCTGTATGTCTGAATTAATTAATGTCCATGCATTTGTCTTGCAGAAATTGTACAGAATGAGGCCATTTCCTGACCTTACTCAGGCAAATAAATAAATAGAACATTTTAGGAAATGTTCAGGAATCTGCTTTTGGCTTTCTCTACTTGTAGCCACTGATGATTAAAAGAAATCACTGGAAAACAGTTCATTTGTTCTAACCAAGGAACTTCTAACTTCACTCGCAGTCCAGCCACCATTTTCTTTTTATAGCAGTGTAAGAGTTTGCTTGTTTTGCCACTGTCTTTGTACAATTGAACTGTCTTACAGATACCAATGGAGTCACACTGACAGGAATCTAAAGGAATGTAATACTCAAGTGGTAGTTAACTGTACTTCAGCATTAACCACTAGTTAACATCCAGCATTCAACTTTTCTTAATCATTTGAAAAGCTTAAAAAAACCATCAGTCTTTCAACAACATAGATGCCAGCTTAGAGGCCGTTCCATTCCCCTGTTCTACATTATCAATTCATGCTGCTTGTAAAAGGAAGGAAGAAGAAATTTGTATATTTTTTTAAAAAAATAGGCTGTCAGAAGACATCAAAGAGATGAAAGCAATGAAACAAAAACTTGATAATGTCTTTTGACATAATAGCATTCATTTTTATATTTGACAGAGCCATAACAAATGCAGTTAGGGAATAGCATAGCAACAGCTTAACATCTACTCAAATAGCATAGCAATACCTCAACATCTACTCAAATACAGTTAACCTATTTAGATCCAGATGTTTGAATCATCAGTATGCTGGCTGCTCAAAATGTCTGTGCTAAAGCTGTAGCCTGAAGCAGACTCAGACTGGTATGAAGAAGATAAAGCAGTGTTATGTTTCTGTTTAATAGTCTAATAGTGACAGTCAATGGCCAGTTTGCTTAATGCTAGATGACAGATCTCTCCACTGAGGTGGAAAGTCTGCAGTGCAGCTCTTGACAAGAACTACGTAAATAATCACCACTTCATTATGACAAATCATCTTTGCCTTTCTATTTTTGAAACTTTCCTGTAAGTCAAAGTCAGCCATTTCTAAGAACAACTGACTAATATAGGACGAGGGATTAAGACATAGGACTGAAAACAACAGTGTTCTTTCTGGAGGGTGGAAGGAAAAAATATTGATGAAACCTGAGAAATTTGGATTAACCAAGAGGAAATGAGGAGTCTCTCTATTTTAGTACTTGTTTTGATTTCTTGTTTCACCAGGAGATGATGGCAAAGAAACAAAGTTGTGAATGGTCTTTCCACCAATTCTGACTCTGGGGGGCTTCTCCAAAGAAGAAGATAAGAGGCGAAAAAGACACCAAATAGTTTGCTTTCTCATATCATGGGGTTTGGGTCCAGTAAGGTAGAGTTTCATCATTAATACTTTGTCCTTCTCTTTTAAGATACAATCATTCTGTACAACATTCTGAGTTACTTGGAGACCTGCAGTGTTGTCTTCTTTAAGCCTGAATTTAAACACAGCAGGAAGACCAGATATTTCTAATAAGTTACTTTGAAAATATCAATTAGAAACAGCAAAAAATTGACAGTAGGCCTTTATTAGGACTTACCAAAATGGCACCAAAGCATGCAAGTTGTTGAGTTGTTCAGAATTTTTCATCCAGGTAGTTGGTACAAAGAATAGAGGATGAAAAAGAAAAGTATTTAAAAAAAAACCCCACAACTGTGAGGTCAGTATAGACCCAGTCTTGAAACTGACTTTTTCCCTTCTTTCCTGAAGCATTGGGAACTATTAGAGATATCAGATTGTACCAAGTAAAGCACTGGGGGTTGAAGCAGCAATATTTGATCTCCACTAAACAAAACATAAAGGCTGACTACAATTGATATATCTCTCTTGCCTGTAGCAAAACATATAGATTCCTGAACTGACACACATATGAAGTGTGGAGAAACATAGCGGTCTTTATATTAGTAAAGGTGTAATTTAATTTAATTGATGCATTAAGTTTTAAAAAGATCAACTGAACCCCAATTGTGAGTGTACCTCACCCTTAAAGGGAAATGATCCCTCAGTACAAAGTTCCTCTTTGACTGATAAAAGATCTTCCTTTCATCGCGAATTCCACACACAATGACTAAATGTGCATTTATATCTCAGTTCCAGCGCTTGAGACATTAGTGTGCTTTAGTTAAGCTAATTCATTGTGTTAAATATTTGCAGTCACCAGAATGAATTTGTTATTGTTAACATTAATTGGCATAATTGTACTTGGTTATATGGTCATAGAATTATAGAGTCTGAATACATCATATGGGCCAATCATCTGTTCAGTACAGGTTCTCCAACAAAAGCGTTCCCAGCAGAGGATCCAGTCTCTTTCTGAAGACATCCAGAGAAGGAGACCCCATTACTTCTCCAGGCAATTGATTCCATTTCCATTGTTGCACTACTTATTATGCTATCGTTCCTTTTTAAAGGAACCGTACATACTTTGCATACCACAGACTCTGCTCCATACAAAACTTTGCCAGTCTGCACACCTGAAAACACCTTCTATGACAAACCTGCAAGGAATGCAAACCAGAACTCATTTCAATGCGAAACATTCCCATGTTTTAAATAGTAACTTATATCCTACTTCTGATAGGCTCTCTGATGGAGCAGAACAACAAAATAATGTGTCAAGCTAGTATTCGTTACCAAAACAAATAATAATAATCAATGAACATGGGCCCTACTAGGTTAGAATTAAAAATTTTAAGACAACAAATCCTGTTTGTTATTATTTTTTTAAAAGCAACTATGGACAAAATAGGTCTTAAATCCGCAAAGGTACCAGTCTGATCTTGGAAGCTTAGCAGGGTCAGCTCTGGTTAGTACTTGGATGGGAGACTACCAATGACTAGCAGGTGCTATAGGCTACATTTGAGAGGAAAAAAACTGGCAAAACCACCTCCAAGGGTTCCTTGCCTAAGAAAACCTTAAGAAATTCAAAGGGTCAACAGGTGACTTGAAGGCATATAAACACACAGTGATAAAATATGCTGGTCTGAATATACTAAGCTCTGCTTTTGTTCCCAGAAGTGGATAATAAATTTATTGCAACATCCAGGGAAATTTATAGTAGTTTTGCAATCTGTTCAAGGTTTTACGGATGGATTTTATTTTGGGAGTCTAATCTATAAAAGATCACGGACAGATTTGGCCATGTTTATTTTGAGAGAATCAGAACTGAGTGTGGCAATAAACTCCTGTAAGACTTCTGTTCTGTTTCAAATGTTTGGTTCTGTTAAGTTTCTAAAGACAGGAAATAACAACAGCAAGCCTGCTTTTTTAAAAAAAGAATATTTAGAAACAATAGGGTGCTTTACAGAAGTATTACGCATTGTGTATGAAAATTCCAAGTAACTGTCATAGATGTTAATCTATGGAAACTTTTAAAGCCATCTAAACTCATAGCCATGTTCACAATGTATGGCAGTGATTTCTGTAAAGACAATTCATATATGAAGATAGTCAATCTCCTTCACTGAGAGAAACCAGTTTCTGACATTCAGCATTGTTCAAAGTGACAATTCTAACATTTAGAAGGCACTTTGCTGCTGTTCTGCTTTTTTCTCCTTATCCCATTTTCTGAGTTAAGAAAAAAAGAGGAAAGAAACAATGGAAAACCAAGTGGTTGTTACTCCTGGAAAACAGCAGCTGGGATCCCACACTGGGAGATGTAAGTCTGGCACGTAACTGTGTCTCTGTAGCTACATCTTCCAGTACTACCCCCTCTAACCATTTTTTAGGATATTCAGTCCCCCAACACAGCCATTTCCATATCACTTGAGGATGCAAAGGGGGGGGGGCAACAGAAATTCATCCTGCTTTTTTCCTGTAGATGGATGTACTGCAATAGCTATCTCCTGGAACCTCCTAGGGTCCTTGGGAGATCCCTGCAGGTGTGGTCTTTTCAGCATGTGCAGCTATAGGAATGTAGCTGGATACATCTCTGCTGATCCTCCCTCCCACTCTCCAGTGACACCAAAATTGGCGGTGTTGAGAGCTATATTCCTCCCAAGTTGGGACTTGGGGAGATTTTTGTCACTGTGCAGTTGGTAAAGCAACCCATTTCCTGCAAAGACCAAAAAAGTGAGCCGCAACAGTGCAACTACTCCATTGTAATTCATCAAAAGGATTATGTAATGCAAAGTGGCCAATACTCTTCTGGTCTAAATCCAAGATGCTGGAGATAGCATTCAGTGCCTTAAAGTGCTTGAAACCTTGATATTTGAATGAGTGCCTCTCACTCCAAATGGCTGCTCAGGGACTGAGATCTGCTGAGGGGCCCTCCTCTGTCCCATAAATTGCCGAAGTATATGAGAGAAGGGTTTCTTTGCTGTGCTGTCCTGTTTATAGGAATGCCCTCCCCTTGAAGGCCTGCTTGGTGGTGATCTTCATTTCATTCCAGTTGTGAGATAAAACATTAAAGCCTTGGGACCTAACTGATTTTTCCAAAATGTACAAGAATGTGTTTCCAAACTGAAAACTTTATGTTCTTTTAACCTCTTCAGTTGTGTAACATGTTTTTACTCTGTTTAAACTATGTTTTCATGTTATACAGTCTGAACTATTTCAAACTATTTAAATTGATTGTAACTGTGTGCTGCCCACAGATGCCATGATTCAGGATGGGATTGAATGAATGAATGAATGAATGAATGAATGAATGAATGAATGAATAGAAAATAAATTCCTGTGTTAAATGCAGTAAATGACACCAGGCAGCACTATGATGAAAGCCTTATTTGCAACTGATCTTCGTGTCTGTTCCTTTGTCTGATCCATTTTGGAGATATATAGAGACCTATCCAGCCAAGAAAACCAGTTGAGCAAGTGGTTGTATGCTTGACTGACAAGCTACTGTTTGATAAATGAACACAGAGGTAAAGCTACACTGCTGGGACGGGTGTTAAAGGAAGCCATTGCACCCAAGTAAGAATTCTGCCCCTTAAGCTACATCCTGAACTCACTCAGGACACCTATATCAACTCATTATCAGTGTGGTTAAAGATTAATTGCATCTTCTCAGTCAACAATCTGGAGGACCAGTGTGAAGCCAGATGAGATAATGTGAGTATTTTGGAGGTTTTTCCCCAGGTGAGCTCTCCTTGCACTTGTAGTCATAAGGTATGTGCAGCTATTCTCCCCACCCCACCCTCACCCCAGTGTGTTTTCTGCAGCATTGAAAAACATAGAAGAAGCAGCAGAAAAGAACAAGGGAGGTTTATGAGTGGATGATGCCATTGTCTGAAGCCTCTGTAAATGCAATGAGTGAACAAGGCTCTAACATGATAAAAGCTTTGTCAGAAATTGCCCCATGAATCAGGAAATTGAGATAATCCACAATAAAGGGACATGAATTTAGGAATGGCACACACATGTTTCTGAGCATAGCTATTTACGAAGTAGCTCCTTAGTTTTAAACACAGGATGTACCATAGAAACTAGCAGCACTGGCTTCTCACTAATGCATTTGGAATCAAAGTGTAATATTAGCTTCCGTTAATTCATTTCTCTGTTTATTTTCTTCCTTCCCAGGTGCAAAAGAGCTAGAAACTGAAAAGTATTTGTCTTAGGCATTAGTCATGAATATACTCCACAAACTCTGGAAGTTAAAATATTTCTGTATAGGTTGCCCAGATGGCAGCTTACTGCAGTACAGTCTACTAATTTTTATAGAGCAATGTTACAGTTCTCTGAAACATAAAATGTACTGTGCCCTGCAAACAGTTCTCTCCAATCAAACTGTCCCATAGGCAAGGGCATCAAGGTTGTTCTTCATTTTTAGTAGCAGAACAGAATGATAAAAAGCCAGATTTAACTGAAAAAAAAGTTGTCCACCGAAATAAGCGATGGGCCATCCAATCCCATTACTACATCAATCCTAGCTGTACACCAGTGGGAAGCTTAGGGTCTTTCACAGTCCTAGTCCTAGTGTTAGCCAAAGTGGAACAATTGCCTCAGGCAGCAGATGCTGGGAGACAGCTCTTCCTCATAAAGTCTGTTTCCCTTTGTCACAGGACAAGAACTGCGTATGGAATACAATCTGTTCCAAATACAATCCTTAAACTAGCATGTGGCTTAGGATTACTGTCAGTCCCCCATACCCATAGATTCTGAATCCACACATGCAACTAACCATGGCTTGAAAATATTCCAAAAAATTCAAAGACCAAACTCTAATTTTGCCGTTTTATATATGGGACACTATTTTACTACATCATTGTACATAATGGGACTTGATCATCCACAAATGTTGGCATCCACAAGCAGTCCTGGAACCAAACTGTATGAGATATTCAGGGCCCACCGTATAGTAAATTTGGTGTTTGGATGTGCTCAAAGAATTGTCATCAGTGGCTGTGCTTCAAACTGGAAGGAGATCTCAAGTGGAGTGCCATGGGGCCAACATTCTTCAATATTTTAATCAATGATTTTGATGATAGGTTGGAGGGAATTCTCATCAAATTTATGGATCATACAAAATGGGGGGGGGTAGGTACCACATTGTAAGATAGGAACAGAATTCAAAAGAACCTTGATAGCAGGAAAACTGGGCTCAAACTAATAAAATGAAATCCAACAGAGATACATGCAAAAGACAAATGCATTTGGCTCAGCAGTACTATACGTGAAAAGGACCTTGGGATTATTATTGATCATAAGTTGAACATGAGCCAGCAGCATGATCTGTCAGCAAAGAAGGTAAATAGTATCTTAGCCAATATTAACAGAACCATAATTTTCAAGTCAAAGGAAGAAATAATAGTCCCATTATATTCTTCAGTGGTCAGGCCTCAACTGAAATACTGTGTTCAGTTCTGGACCTCTCTTTTACAGAAGGATATAGATAAGGTGGAATAAGTTCAGAGAAAAGCAACAAGGATGATAAGAGGTAGAGAAAACAAAAAATATCAAGCAAGGTTGGAACTTGATGTATTCAGCTTGGTGAAAAGAAGACTAGGGGAGACATGACCATGCTTTAGATACCTCAAGGGCTGCCACAAAGAGGGGGCTGCAGTCTTGCTTTCTGCTCCCTCAGAAGGTAGAACTAGTTCTAATGTTTTTAGTTACAGGAGGGTGGATTTTGATTGAACATTAGAAGGAACTTCTTGAGAGAGAAAGCAATTTGGAGATGTAATCAATTGCCTAGAGAGGTGGTGGGGTCTCCTTTTCTGAATGTCTTCAAAAAGAGGCTGAACATCTGCCTGCTGGGGATGGTCTGGCTGGAGATCCTACAGTGAATAGGGTGTTGGACCTGATGACCCATAGAGCCTCTTCCAACTCTACTATAAAAAAGTCAAAGTTTGAGAGTGAGTTTGTCTACATCAGGCAGGCAAAGACCTCACATGATTGGCTCTGTGAGGTGAGAAGACCTCATATGATTGGCTGGCTGTGAAGATTCTATGGAATCCTGGGATTGGCAATTCAGGGAGGGGCCTTTAGAATTCTCAGCCAGAATAGCTCTGAATAAGCCGGTTGCTATGAAGACGAGGCCTAGCAGCAACTCTCCTCAGGAACTCAACCTCTGTATGTTAACAACTCTGAAAAGAGACTGGATTGAGGAATATGGGCAAAAGTTACAGGTACTGAAGAACACAGTTTGGGGAATTAGAGACACAGGATCTCAAAGCTGTGTATTTCAACCGCATTTAACTCCTAAGGTAAGGTAAAGTAATTCCTAAGATATTTCTAACAAGTGTTACTGTGAGAAGTAGCTGGAAACACTCACAAATGAATCAAGCAAAGGAACAGCTGAAGCACTTTTTTTGATTGAAAATGCATTTCTGCAGAAACGGGGGCTCCCCAGAGAGGACACACCCATCGCTAGATGCAACTAGCTTTTGTTCCCTAGCACGGCCAAAACAGTCCCTTCCCTGCGACCCCGCTGGATAGAGTCAACAGAGTTTACAACCTATCCAGTCCACCTAGGCATATCATATGAATCTCCACCCCGTTTACATCTCCCCTTCCCCACGTTCCATTGCCCACTGCCCCTATTTACAGTTTTCCTTTTAAGGAGTGATCACGAGCTGATCATGCATTCTCTTCATGTCTCAAGTCACGTTCAAGATACCACCTCAGCAGTTTCTAGGTGCCTAGGTATGTCTTATCAGCCATTCCAGAGGCCCCTTGCAATGACCCATCCTTGCCCCCTGGCATTCTTTGGAATTCATTAGTTTCCTTTAAGGCAACCTTAATTAAATATACCATTTTGCAGAAGCTAAACTGTATGTTATTTCTCTCAGTTACCTATGAGAAAATAAAATCCTGGGCAACACCAGGTAAATATGCTAGTGATTTCTACAGTTCTATGGAATGGGTGTCATCTCATCTTACTCTAGGGGTCACTGGTGAATTCCAGGTCAGTGAATCCATTCCATGGGCAAGGAATCTTCTCCAAGTTTTGCTAGTTTTTAAGGAGCTATATAGAATAGGGTTCACATCTTGAAAAGTTCCTTTAAAGCCTGGGTTAAAGCCTAGATTTACCACTCCACTGACATGGGAGCACCCAGCCACAACTGGCCTTATCCTCAGACACCAAAATGTCTTGTAGCAGCCCTGCTCCCTTCACAGCAAGCCAAAAATGAAGACAAAATGGGAGTATTTTTTTAAGGGCCAACCAAGGAACAGGAGTTAGCCACCCTCCACAAAGCGCTGAATGCAATAACTCTGTGGATTTATTAAGTCTAGTTTAGGCAGAATAGGCAGAATATGTTACTCCTGTCCTGTTCTGTCCTTGATTCTTGATAGAAGAAGCTTGACAGAAAAGGAGGGAAAGTCTCAATAGATAAAAAATATTTCATTCCAAAATGTGTTTTCCCCTAAGAAAAAAATTGTGTAGCCTTCTTCAGGAGCTGTTAATACAAGAGAAGGAATAATACAGAAGGATACATAACTAACCTGAGCTGAAAAAGCTCACTTGTGCATATATGCCTGAAGTGAAATTTATACATGAAGTTGCAACTCCTGTACTTATGTGTATAGACTTGGAAACTACCAATGAAATCAGTGGAGCCAGTAATTAAATACACTGTTTTAGAATAGAAGGAACCATTGTTACCCTGTGAGTTGGGGGTCCCGGGAGGGGTGCCCAAATAACCAAACAACAATACAAGATGGGGAAATTAAGCTCGAGCACTCTCTTAAGCTAACGAGAGGCAGGGTAACTTTAACTGGGATCTTTAACTCTGTGTATACAGTGTCAGGTCAGAGAGCGGCTAGACAAGGTTTTAAAGCAACAAACAATATTTTATTGAGGGCAAACAACACAAAAGACACGACATACACTTACTAACTGAGAAATAGAAATAGAGAGTTTTGGGGATCGAGTAATACAACACCTGGACTCGTTGTCCTGGAGAGAAGAGAAAGTGGAGGGGAAGAAAGCTCAGCGAGGTTCGTTGAGGGGGCGACTCGCTGGACAAACCGACAGCAAGGCGGGATAGCAGTCCGGAGTATTCTGAGGAGGGCTCGGAAAGGGGGACTTTTTATAGGGTGGATTTTACCTACAGGCCATGCCATGCTCAGTGAGAACAAAGGAAATTTTTAGCTGGACAAAGGCATTGGAAAAGGTCAGGTTTTGCATGATGAGCTTAGCGCTGGATGAAAATAGTATGGCAAGTATGCAAATGGCCCAACATAAAGGAATGGCTAAGCACTCGGCCAGGCGTCTTTGTGTAAAGTTGCGCTGAGCAAGGCGGGTTTGCAAGAAGGAATGGTCCCTGAAGCATTGGAGAGGCTTAAGTTGCCTGCCTAAATGAGGTTTGGAATTTACAACCGTTAACGGCCGCGCCTAATATGTGCTTGTCTGGTGGACCTCTGCAAACACGTGGCAGAGAAAGGTCAAGTAAAGGCCAAATTATTTTGATATCAAAAGGACATCTAGTGCTCTCACCAGACATATCATAACCGCAGTATCACCATAACTTATTCTCTCTGAAGTCAGGAGGAAAGCAACCACTAGTTCTAAGTCCTGAGGCTTGAGCTTGGGTTCCTGAATCCTTAACACAGAGGGGGAGGGACTGTGTCCTGTGGCCACATGTGGCCTCTAGATACTTTTTGGAGCCCCACTAGATCCTCTCAAAAGCCTCTCCAGTTCCTGCAGTTGCTCCAG
>CAOLHI010007500.1:0-15001 GCA_948474755.1 Ctenosaura bakeri
GGGCTCACTGCTACCTCCCCTGCTGCCCCTGCCCTTTTTTAAGAGGGATTTACAACCTTGTTCACTGTTTCTCAGTTCATGAGGCTTGCAGCCCCTTTTTAAGAATGGCACAGGGAGGCAGCAGAGGTGCCAGCAAATAATCCGTGAAGAACCCTCCAAAAAAGTGAGACCGGCAAATGTGGAGGGCTGACTGTCCACACTGACTGGCGTGGCCCCCTGCAAAGGCTATGGCGCAGGCAGGGCCAAGGGGGCACCTTCCCCGGCACCGGCCATTGGCTTCCCCTTTTCCACCTTCCTCTGGCTCTGGACGGCTGCTTAAGGGGAAACAACCCCCTTGCCGCCGGGCCCCCCGGAAGGCTCCTGCTGCCTGGCTGCCCGGTTCTCTCCCTCCTTGTGAGGGATGGCAGAGGGAGGGGAGGCCCCTCACCGCCCTTTGGGGGCTGGCAGCTGCGAGAGGGGCGAATGGAGACGCCAGAGGAGGGGGGAGGAGGGAGGCGTCGTTGGGAAAGCGATTTGTTTAATGAAACCGAAAAATAAATCGAGAGGACATTGACCGTCCTGTGGGCGATGTTGCTGGCCGGCACGCTGGCATTCGCCCTGGTCAAAGGCCGGGACCACGATCGTCGTGGTGGGCGGGGTATTGTTCCTTTCTTGCCCGCGTTGTTCCAGGCGCTACCCGAATGGTGGCGCGACGGGCACGCGGGATTGCGCCTGTCGTGTTGTGCGATGGTCGCGGCGCTTGCGCTGCTCGCCGGTGTCGCCGCGCCATCGTTGCATAATTGGATGATCTGAAGGGAGATCGCGATGCCCAGCCACATCAAGCTCATGCTGTCGCTGGCGTGCCTCGCCACCGCGGCTTGTGGGTATTTTTTCATGGTCATTTGGACAACAGGGTCCAGCTATGCGGTCGCCTTCCTCGGCGTGTTCGCCACGGTCGCGATGTGGATCTTCCCGGAGGTCGTCAAGAAGGACCTCAAAATGGCCCCCCCAAACCCGACCGGGGTCGTGACGTGATGCTGCTGCACAGGGAGGATGCGATGGCGAGCTATACCGGGGGGCCGCACCATCGACGGCATTTCGGTGCAGGTCGACGGCGAGCCGCTGTCGCCGCATTACGATCAGCTCCGGCTCACCGAACACGGCTTTGAATGGAGCTATGAGGGGCCCGAGCCGGCGCAGCTGGCGTTCGCGCTGCTTATCCCCACCTGCGCGACGCCACTGCCGCGAAGGCGCTGCACGCGGCGTTTATTTCGCCGCGTCGTCGCCAATTTCGACAATGAATGGGGGCTCTCCTCGGCCCATCTCGACGAGGCGGTCGCGGCACTGCGGTCCGAACAGACGGTGTAACCCTACGCGCATGCCCCCGGGGGAGAGCCTGTCCAGATGACCCTGACCTGCCGCGCGGCGGTGCTGCATCGAAGCGGAACGCCGCTCTCCGTCGAACGTATCTCGCTGGCGTCGCCCACGCCGACCGATGTCGTGGTAAAGCTCCGTGCCGCGGGGCTCTGCCACACCGACCTCGAGGTGATCGATGGATCGCTGCGCTATCCGTTGCCGATGATCCTCGGCCATGAGGCGGCCGGGGTGGTCGAGGAGGTCGGCAGCGCGGTGCGCGACATCCGTGCCGGCGATCACGTCTGCTTCCTGGAACCCGCACTGCGGCCCTGCTTTCACTGCGACCGCGCGCAGCCGATCCTGTGCGAGACCTATCTCGCCAGGGGCGCAGAAGGCGTGCATTTCGACGGCAGCTCGAAGGCGCAGCTCGCGGACGGCGCGAAGCTGGCGCATCTGATGTTCCTCGGCGCATTCTCCGAATATGTCGTGCTGCCGGCGCAGCAGGCGATCGTCGTGGCCAGGGAGATCCCGTTCCACCGGCCCGCCCATCGGCTGCGGCGTCATGACCGGCGTCGGCGCGGCGTTGAATGTCGCCGAATCGGCCACGGCGAAACCGGGGGTCGCGGGCTGCGGCGCGGTCGGGCTGGCCGCGGTGCAGGGTGCCCGGCTTGGGCCGGGGGCCGGTGCCTCTTGCGGTCGATCTCGACGATGCCAAGCTTGCGCTGGCGCGGAAGCTCGGTGCGACGCATACCGTCAACGTTGCGCACAGCGACCCGGTCCAGTTGGGCCCGGGGGGCGACGCGCGGGCGAGGGGCGGACGTCATCCTCGAAGCGGCCGGGCACCCGCTGGCGTTCCGGCAGCCGGAGGCGGTGCGGCCGGGGGGTCAGGTGATCTGGCTCGGCAAGATCGACGTCTGGGACGATGTGAGCTTCCGCTGGGGGGATTGATGGGCGAGAAACGGTTTCGCCGCTCATTGGCGGCGCGCGGCCGCGGCGTGACTTTCCCTGGCTGGCGCGGGCCTATCTCATGGCCGGCTCAAGCTCGACGAGCTGATCACCGGCCGCTGCACGCTCGACGGCATCAATGACGGCTTCGAGGCATTGCGCCGCGGGCGGTCGATCCCCCACGGTCGTCGAATTCTGAAAGCTTTCACAGCGTCGAGCGCGCAAAGCTCTCGATGTAGTCGATCAGGCTGTCGGACGCCGCCCCCCCAGCGTCGACGCGCCGCTCGGCGATGGCCTCGGCGACGTCGGCATGCAGCCGCGCCGCGAGCGGCAGGTCGGCGGCTTCCTTGAAAGCTGGTACCAGAACCGGCGCGACAGGCCGTGCATCAGGCCCATGGCGCGGGAGGCGAACTCGTTGCGTGACGCCGCGGAGACCAGCGTATTGAACTGGTGGTCCAGCCGCATGAACAGGAGATCGTCGGATTTCTCCGCCGCGCGCCGCATGCCGGTGGCGATCTCGGCGAACTGGGCGCGCTGCTCGCTGGTGGCGCGCTCGGCCGCGCCGCGTGCCCACCTTCCAGCTCGCGCCGCACTTCGAGCAGGCGAAGCTGCGCGCGCAGGTCGATCTCCGACACCCGCACGCCGCGGCGGGCGAGGATGTTACCAGGCCATCGCGCGACAGGCGCTGCAAGGCCTCACGGATCGGAGTGGGGGATGTCGAGCCGCTTGGCGAGCACCAGCTCGGAGAGCGCGGTGCCGGGCGGCAGTTGCAGCGTCACGATCAGCTCTTCCAGCTCGGCATAGGCACGATCGGTCAGCGTGACGTCGCTTTGCGGGAGCCGGGCTTTCCCGGGCGGCGCTTGTCACCGGTAGCCGACGATGACCGCGCCGGCCGGCGACTACCCGCTGGGGGCGCGCGCGCCGTGCTGGATGTTTGTTTTAATTTTCCCCTCGAGATCATGAGTGCTACGATCCAGCAGATATCTCACACGCCTGACGGCACTGACAAGGCCGCTCGGTCCGCGGCGCACCAATTGGGGCGCAGCGAGCGCCCCCCGGGGCAGAGCCCGGTTTTTGGGCCCCGGGTTTCCTCGCCAAGCAGCAGCACAGCGAGGGCCGCGATCACGAATGCGCCGGCACCCCGGGGCGAAAACGCCACTTTTTTCCCGCCGCCGGGAAAATTACGCCGATCACGTAGGGGCCGATCAGCGAACCAATTTTGGCCCACCGCGGACGCAAAACCCGTTCCGGTGGCACGGACATGGGTTTGGGAAAAGGGTTTAGGGGTGTAGGGGTAGAGCGCCGACCACATCCCGAACAGGAAGAACTGCATGCACAGGCCGGCGATGATAGTTGGGTCTGGTCCGCCGCCGAGCCGTAGAAGTGGCAGGCGATCGCGCCGCACAGCAGGTTCATCACCAGCGTCGCCTTTCGTCCCCAGGATTCCACGAGCCAGGCCGAAACCAGGAAGCCGGGGATCCCCGCGAGCGAGATCAGAGGTGTAGAACACCGATTTGGTGATCGGGGGAAACCCTTGGCCTGGAGCAGTGCTCCGAGCCACGTGGTCAGGCCGTAGAAGCCGAGCAGGGCAAAGAACCACAAGGTCCACAGCATCGTGGTCCGCTTGGCGTAGATGCCGAAAACAGCGTCCTCAGGCCGGTGACCTCGGGCGCGGGCGCGGCCCCCTGGCGCACGACCGGCGGCAGTTCCCCGCCGCCGAGACGGTCGCGGACCTTGCTCTCGATGTCGCGTACCGTCAAATTTTTCCCGGTCCGAATGGCCGTGCGAAAGCGGGGCCAGCGCGGCGATTCCGGAACGTAGCGGCGCACCACGACACCAAGACGGCCGGGATCGCCTGAAGGATGAAGACCCAGCGCCAGTTGGCGACTTGCAGCACGAAATAGGTCAACAGGCCCGAGGCGATGAAGCCGAGCGGCCAGAACCCCTCGAGGAACGCGATATAGCGGCCGCGGTTTGGGGGCCGGCATGTTTTCCAGACCATCGATTGCGCGACCGGAAACTCCATGCCCATTCCGAAGCCGAGCAGCAGGGGGGAGGCGCCGAGCGCGGTCGCCGTCGTGGAGGGCCGCAGCACAGGCTGCCCAACCCCCCAGAAGATCATGCTGACCTGGAAGACGCGGGCGCGGCCGAAGCGGTCGGCCAGCATCCCGGCGGAAGCGGCGCCGGCGAACATGCCGAGGAAGCTCATGCTGGACAACAGGCCTGCTTCCGCGGTCGAGAGGCCAAAGGTCTGACGGATCGAGCCGAGCAGGGAAGGTCAGCGCGGCGAGGTCCATGCTGTCGAAGAACCACGCCGTCGCGATGATCCCGAAGATCCAGCGCTGATGGGAGGTCAGCGGCAGGCGTTCGAGCCGTGCCGCGATATCGGCGACCTGCTGCGCCTGCGCGGTTCGCGCGACGGGGGCCCGGACCCGGCTACCAGCTGCTGCGGTGACGTCGGAAACGGTCATGCTGTCCTCCCCAGGTGGACGTTGGGGGCTTTTGGCGGCCCTTTCGAAAAGATGCAGTGATATGTCAATTGGTTGTCAGGTGTGGGAAAGGGAGCTGGCGGCGGGGAAATTTGGGCTTTGCCGGCAGGGGCAAATCGACGCGCGGGCGCGCCGGCCGTCATCCGAGCCGGTCTCGATCAGGCCGCACGATGGCGCTGCGGACCGCCATCCAAGCAGCATCGAAATCCGGTTAACGGCATTGGAGAAATCGGGGGTTATCGGATAAGCCGGCTTTAAGGCGGAACCGACTAGATCTGCTCGGGCTGCAACGTGCTCGATGCCTGGGGGGGGCCTCGCATGTTGCGTCCGGAGGAGGCGCTTACCCGACATGTCAGCTCCCGATGGATCTGGATTTCGCAACCGATGATCGTGCCCGGGCGCAGATCGGCGCGGCGGTGGGCTATCTGCTCAGGGACGCGACCGGCGTCGCGCGTGAGCATGCCGTCGAGACGATCGTCGAGATGGTGCGCGAATGGGGAAACCCCGGGCCCCCGCGGTGAAATTTTTTTGATTTAGCCGCTGATGAGCGGCGTCGCCTATCGCGACTTTGTCATCGATGCCTACCGACGCGACGTCGATCGCTGGCGCGCGACCATCCGCCGTGCGAACGGCAAGAAGATCCGGATCGCCCTCCGCCGTCGGTCCGCGACGAGGCCACGACGACGGCCGATGCGATCACCGCCGAGAAGGCGATCGAGTTCGCCCAAAGGCGGGGTACCTGGGGGGAGGTGATCTGATCCGCCCCGTCTCCGGTTGCCGTCGCCGCGAATTCCGGACGACGGCCGCTGGCCCTTTTGCTTGGGACGCGGAGTGCTCCGATGCGACCGCTGCGCCGGCTCGGGAGCCGGCCGCGAAATCATCCATCGTACCCGAGCTCGAGAAACGCCATGCCGTCGGAACTCCGTTCCCCCCGTCTCGCCGTCCTGATCGACGCCGACAACGCATCCGCAAGAATTCCCCAGGGGTTTCGAGGAGATCGCCAAGTCGGCGAGGCCAGCGTGCGCCGCATCTACGGCGACTTCTCCAATCCACGATCCCAAAGGGGGGGCCGACGTGCTGTCCAAGCACGCCTCCCTCCCCCCGCAGCAATTCGCCTATACGACCGGGAAGAATGCTGACATCACCCTGGTCATCGACGCCATGGACCTGCTGCATAGCGGCCGGTTCGACGGCTTCTGCCTGGTGTCGTCGGACAGCGATTTCACCCGGCTTCCGCCCCCATCCGCGAGCACGGCATCGACGTGTTCGGGTTCGGCGAGCAGAAAACGCCCCGGGGAGTTTTGGGAGGCCTGCCCCAGGTTGGGCTATACCGAGATCTTCCCCGGCGGCGCTGCGAGCATCAGGATACCGCCGCACGTGCCCAGCCGCTGCAACCGCCCGAAGCCGCCACGCCGATCATCAAGAAGGTGCTCGGCCAGATCGCCAGCGAAGACGGCTGGGTGACGCTTGGCGAAGTCGGACGCCAGATTACCAATGTCGCACCCGACTTCGATCAGAGGACCTACGGCTTCCGCACGCTCGGCGAACTGGTCGCAGGACAAACGCCTTCGAGATCGATCACCCCAAAGGCGGCTCGATGCGGATCCGGATCAAGCCGGCGGCTGCACCGGCGCCGAGACGGCGAGCGCCAAGGCGGCGCGCCGAACAAAGCCGTCGGAGGGAACAGCACGCGCTGCGGACCGCTAAAAATTTGCCTCTGGACCTGAACCAATGATGAATGCCGCTTGCGACCTGCTCGAAGCGGCATTCTCATTTGCCCCAAAAACACAGCCAGTTGCTGCGGAACTGGAATGTGCGGGAAAAGTCGTCGTGGGGGGAACGGAAACGTTACCGTCCGATGTTGAGATGCGTCGATCAACTCGGAGGAGGAGAATGATGATGAACAAGCGTTTTGCAGTTTCCCTTGTCGCTGCCGCGTCGCTGCTCGCGTCCGGTTCGGCCTTCGGAATTTCCAGACCGCTGCGGGCGCCGCGAACGGCGCGCGGGCCGGCGGCGAAATCGCGGGTCCCGTTGGCGAGACCCGTCGGTGGCACGGGGGGGTGCCGCGGTCGGCGCCGGCCTCGAGATTTCCCAACGCGGTGATCACCTCAAATTTCCCCGCGACGGCCCGGTGGTGGTGCGCGAACGCGTCGTGGTCGGCGAGCCGCTGCCCGACACCGTGGTGCCCGGTCCGGTGCCGCGCTACACTGAATATCGCTACGCGGTCGTCAATGATCGCCCCCGTGATCGTCGACGCGCGCACCCACCGGATCGTCAAGATCATCGACTTATCGTGCGGCATTCCGGGTCCCTTACATCCTCGCGGGCACATCGCCCGCGGGGCCTTTTCTTGATCCCCTGAATACCGCATGGGGCCCGGGCCCCCTTTTTTTTATGAAGGGGGCCCGTTGGCCTGACCGCCCGATCCCCTAGACTGCACCCCCCAACAAGCGGACGCAACGCGTGTTCGCGTGAAAGCAGGGGACGGAAACATGGGCCGCAAGATCGCGATCGTCGGAGCTGGAGCTGTCGGCGGCTACGCCGGGGCGCAAGGGCAGGCGGGTGGGAAAACGTCCCTTTTATCGATCCGTGGCCCGAGCATGTCGCGCACATGCGCAAGCACGGACTGCGCGTCACCCACGCGATGGATGTCGCCGAGTTCTCGGTCCCGGTCCGCGCGCTGCACGTCACCGACCCAGCAACTCGCCAAGGAGAAACCGGTCGACATCGCCTTCGTCTGCATGAAATCCTACGACACCGCCTGGGCCGCCATGCTGATCCGGCAATATTTGGCCGCGGACGGTTACGTCGTGTCGTTGCAGAACTGCATGAACGAGGAGACCATCGCCGGCGTCGTCGGCTGGGGCGGGGCCGGCTGCATCGCGAGCAGCATCACCGTCAATTTTGCCGGAAGGGGGCCAAAACCCCCGGGGCCCAAGGGGCGGGGCGGCGCACCGTGTTTCGCGCCGGCGAGGTGCATGGCCGCATCACGTCACGGGCGGAGGAGGTGTGCCGGTTGGTCGGCCATTCCGATAGCGCCAAGGTCACTTCCAATCTCTGGGGCGAGCGCTGGTCCAAGCTGGTCGCCAATGTGATGGGCAACGGGCTGTCGGCGTGCACCGGCCTGCCCGGGGAGCGAGGTGCTGCAAAAACCAGCCGCTGCGCCGCTTCTCGACCCGGCTCGGCAGCGAGGCCCATCCCGTCGGCCAGGCGCAGGGCTATCAGCTCGAGGAGAAACCTGGACCTGCTGCCCGAGACCATCGCCCGTGCCGGCGAGGGCGACGAAACCGCGATCCGCGCCTGCGACGAGCAGCGCTTCAAGGACGGGAAACGCACCTCGTCGGCGCAGCGCCCCTCGATGGGCCAGGACATGCAGAAGGGCCGCCGCACCGAGATCGAATTCCTCAACGGCTTCGTGGTCCGCGAGGGCGAGAAGCTGGGCCTTGCCTGCAACGCCAACGCCGCACTGACCGACATCGTCAAGCGCGTCGAGCGCGGCGAGCTGAAGCCGGACCCACGGCATATCACCGAACTGCGGATGAATTGAGTGCTGTTGTCATTGCAGGAGCGTGCGACGAAGCAATCCATCTCTCCAAACATGTGCGGAAAGATGGATTGTTTTGCTCCGCTCGCAATGACGGTACTTAGGCAGTTTTCCTACAGCAGCTGCCGCACTCCCATCCCATGCATGAAGCGCTCGCGGATCTGCACGGGGTCGCGCCTCGTCGTGCCGGTCCCCCGGCTTGTCGCCCATGCGGACGCCGATCAGCGTGGGGCCGGGAGCCGTTTTTGGGACTGCTGATCAATCGGTCGAAATCGTCCTCATCGGGGGCCCCAAAGGAAACCCGTTGGGAGGCCGCTGGCGAGTGCGATTGCGACGATATCGGTATGGCTCGCCGCCGGGGTCGGCTGGCTGCCGGTGATCTGGTAGATGCCGTTGTCCATCACCACCATGGTGAGGTTGTTCGGCGCCAGCGTCGCGATGGTCGAGAGGCAGCCGAGCTGCATCAGCAGCGAGCCGTCGCCTTCCAGCGCGAACACCCGTCGCTTGGTTGCGCCAGCGCAACGCCGAGCGGTTTGGAAACGCAAGTCCCATGCTGCCCAGCATGTAGAAATTCTCAGGCCGGTGGCCGGCGGCCCAAAGATCAAAGTTGGTGTTGCCGATGCCGCCGATCACGGCCTCGTCCTTTAGCTTTGTACGAGGCGCTGCGTCAGATCAAAACGGTTCATCACCTTGGTGTTGCGCGCGGGCGTGCTGGTCATGGCTGATCTCACTTGTCGAAGGTCTTGCCGCCGGTCAAAAGGGGGCAAGGGTAGCGCCACCGGCGCCTGGGTGGTGATCGCCTGCTTGATCGAACGGTCGGCGGTTCGAGCCGGGCGAGCCGGGTGACGGGGTGGTGCTCCATCGCCACGGGAAAAACCCGCCCGGGCGCATGGTGCGGCAGACCAGCGCCTGGCCGTAATTAACTCACCGAGCGTGCCGCGCTCGGAGACGAACATGATCAGCGGGATCTGGTAGGGTACTGCGAGCGAGGCCAGCACGTTGGCGAGCGTGGCAAAGCCCGAGGTCTGCATCAGCACCGCGCCGCGCGTGCCGGCCATCCAGGCGCCGGAGACGATGCCGACGGCCCCTTCCTCGCGTGCGGTCGGAAAATTGTGAAATACGGGTCGGCGTCCAGGTTCTTGATCAAGGGGGGGCGGCACCCGGTCGGGCACATAGGGCACCAGCCTGATCTCGTTCCGCTTCAGCGTCTGCAGCACGATGTCGTGCCAGGTCGTCCCCGATGTCTGGGACGAGGCTTTTCCGCGGCCGCCATCCTGTTCTCCCTGCTCGCGCGACGCTGATGTTCGCTTTCGGCTGAAACTTGACGCTGACCATGTGATTGTCAACATGCCGTGGTCGCAACGCGATTGGGAATTTCAGCCATCGCGACGCCAGACCGGCGTGCGATAAAAACGGCAAAGGAACGGAACGATCAAGGGAGGGGAGGCGTCGATGGCCGGATGGGCCTGGCGGACCGCCATTGCAGCAGCGGCCAGTTTCCCCGGCCGGCTTCGCGTCGGCTCAGCCGTATCCGGCCAAGGCCGTTCATATCCTCGTTCCCTATCCACCCGGCGGCGGCGTCGACGTGCTGACACGCACGTTGGCCGAAACCGTGTCGAAATCCTGGACGCAATCGATCGGGTCGAGAACCGGCCCGGCGCCGGGGGGGGTCATCGCCTCGCAGGCGATCGCGACCTCGGCGCCCGACGGCTACAATCTGATCATGGTGGCGAGCGGCCACGCCACCAATCCGTTCCTTATCCAAACTGCCCTACGACACGTTCAAGGATTTCTCGCCGATCTCGCCGTTGGCATCGTCGCCGAACGTGCTGCTGGTCCCGCGGGCTCCCCGTTTAAGTCGGTCGGCGACGTCATCGCGGCCGGGGAAGGCCAAAACCGGGGAGCCGTCGTTCGCCCATGCCGGCAACGGCACCTCGACCCATCTGGCCGGCGAGTTGCTCAATAGTCTCGCGAAAATTGATCTCAGGGCGATCCCCACAAAGGCGGCGCGCCGGGGGATAAAAGACCTGCTCGGCGGGCAAATTTTTTGATGTCGTTCAAAAACGGGCCCAAAAAGGTCGGGCAGTTGCACCCGGGACGGTCCGCGCGTGGGGGGTGACGACGGCGTCGCGCGCGCCGCTCCTGCCTGACGTGCCGAGCATGTCGGAGACCGTGCCGGGTTACGACACCGAGGTGTGGTGGGGCTCGGACCCGGCAACATGCCCCCGATCTGGTGGCGAAATCTTGCGCGATTTCGTCGCGGCGGTGAATACCGATGATGTGAAGGAGCGGCTCGGCAAGCTCGGTGCGATCTCGATCGGGGCCGAGGGACCAGTTCGCGGCCAAGATCAAGGCCGACTACGACAAAGGGCGGGATTATCAAGGCCCCCCGGCATGAAGGCGGAATAGCAGATGGCCGCGTCAGAACCCCTCCCGCCTGCCGCCGCGTCCGGTGACGCCGCCGCGCGAGAAGCTGCCGGTGAAAGCCTGCGACACCCATGCGCATGTGTTGGGGCCGGCCGACCGCTTCCCCTATCCCGGCGATCGCAGCTACACGCCGCCTGACGCGCCGCTTGCGAGCTATCTCGGCATGCTCGACGCGCTCGGCTTTCCCCGTGGTGTGCTGGTGCAGGGCAGCGCGCATGGCCGCGACAATTCGGCGATGCTGGATGCCTTGCAGCGCGAGCCTGCGCGGCTGCGCGGCGTCGCGGTGGCCGATGCTGACGTCGCGGCGGGCACGTTGGGCAATGGCACGTGCTTGGCATACGGCATTGCGCTTCAACCACTTCTTCCGCGGCGGCCAGTTGCACTTTGCGGCGGGATTCCGCTCGGCGTTGCCAACCCGGGCCGGTGATGGCCGAGCTGGCTGGCACCTGCAACTCTGGATCGACGTCAAGGACTTGCCCGACACGATCCCGGTGCTGAAGGCATTGGGCCTGCCGGTCGTGGTCGATTCATGGGCCGCCCGATGCGCGCGCCGGCGTCGACACCGCGGGCTTTCAGAGTTTGCTGCGCGCGGTCGGTGAGGGCTGGTGTTGGGCCAAGCTCTCGGGTGCGCATCGCCTCAGCCTTCAGGCGCCCGACTATCCCGACGCGCGGCCGTTCCTGGGCCTGGTGTCGGCGAACCCCGAAAGGCTGGTGTGGGGCGGCACTGGCCGCATCCGCGGGTCGAGGGCGAAATGCCCGATGCTGGCCATCTGCTCGACTTGTTTCACGAATGGACGCCGGATGCCGCCCCCTTTTACCGCATCCTCGTCGACAATCCCGCAAGATTTTTGGTTTCCCCCAAACTGAGAGTTGCTCGAAGACATGACCGTCAACAACAAGCGCGTGTTCTACGTAAAAACCCTTTGCCCCCAATCTATGCCGATCCCCGAAGAAGCGGCCGGATGTCCGGCTCGATCGCCTGGAGAACGAGACGCCGGAGGGGGCAAATTCGCGCCCGTCCTGGCTGACGCGCATGCCTATCGGATCGGTCCCGGCACCCCATAAAGCTGGCGCCGCACTTCCATGCCCATGCCGAGCTGCTGAAGCGGGCGCCAACCTGTTGATCGTCTCCTCAAACGGGCCCCGGCTTCGATCCCGTCGACGTCGAGGCCTGCACTGCGGCGGGCGTGCTGGTCGTCAACCAGTCCGGCGGCAACGCCAAATCGGTCGCCGAGCACGCGCTCGGCATGATGCTGACGCTGTCGAAGCGGATCATCCAGCCGCCGCCGGCTGCGGCGCGAGGCCAATGTCAACCGCAACGACCTGATCGGCAACGAGCTGAAGGAGAAGACGGTCGGCATCGTCGGTCTCGGCAATGTCCCGCCGGGATTGCCAAATGGGCAAGGGCCTCCTGCACATGAAGGTGATCCCTAGATCCGGATCCGACGGCCGACGAGATGGCGAAGCGGGGCGGCGAGAAGGTCGAGCTCGACGATCTCTTGGGGTCGCGCCGACTTCGTCTCGATCTCCTGTCCGCTGGACGGCAAGAGCCGGGGGATGATCGGCGCGCGTGAATTCGCGCTGATGCAGCCTCATGCGTACTTCGTCACGACGGCGCGCGGCTTCATCCATGACGAGAAGGCTTTGGAAGAGGCACTGAGGGACAAGCGCATCGCCGGTGCCGGCCTCGACGTCTGGGGCCCAAAGGAACCGCCGCCGCCGGGTCATCCGCTGCTTCAGTTCGACAACGTGCTGGCCAGCCCGCACACCGCCGGCGTCACCCGCGAGGCGCGCATCAACATGGGCCGGATCGCCGCCGAACAGATCCTCGACGCGCTCGACGGCAAGCGCCCGCCGCGCATCATCAATCCCCCAGGTCTGGCCGGTGTATGCCAAGCGGTTCGAGCAGGCGTTCGGGTTCATGCCGGGATAGGGCGCGGTAGTGGGTTTTCTCGCCTTTGTCAGGTGAGCACACTTGTCAGGCCCCCCTCTCCCCTTGCGGGAGAGGGGGGGGGAAAAGGGGTGGCCCTGGGCGAGATCATTGATGAAGCCACGGCTGTCGCAATTCGCACCCCGTGACGTTCAAGCCCGGAGTGAGAGAGCACCCGTGGGTCCCCCTTCTCCCTAGCCCTCCCCCGCAAGGGGGGGGGGAACCAGCCAGGGCATCCCTCACCAGAGAGGTGGGCCGTAGCTGCCCCCGGGCCCAAAAATGTCGAAAAAAACCCCATGCAAAGCATGGTGGCGGCTGTCGGTTCGGTCAGGGACCGGCGGGGGGGAAATTTAGGGGAATTTTCCCCCAAATTTCCCAAATCGTTAGGTGGGCCGGGTTCGAAAAAGAGGATGCCGCTGCGGGAAGGGCCCTCGTGCGCACGCGCTGCTGCGCCCAAAAAGCGGGAAAATCTCCTTTGCCAACGCCTCGATTGGGGCAATAAACCCACTGCCAAAGCCCCCCTCCGGCAGCGCGGTCGTTGTTATTTCCCTTGAGATATCGACGGTTAGCCGGAAATCGCCATCTTCCCGGGGTGCCCGACCAATTCGGGCACGGGGGAAAAGTATCATGCGACAGGTCCAGTCATTGCTCCGCAACGCGCCCGCCAGGATCGGCCGTCGTCTTGCGCAGATCGTCGCGATTGCCGCCGCCAGCCTGCCGCAGGCCGGCGCCTAGTTTTCCCCCGCTGCGACGCTATGTGCGTCGAATTAACTCAGTCCCACCTCGTGTCGGTGCTAGCGTGTGATCCCCGGGCTTGCCCCGGGGCAGCAGGGAGGGTTTCCATGTCACGCTTCGTCGTTCACTTCATGAAGGAGGGTCCCGGGCGGCAATGGCCGCCAGCGCGAGGTCTGCCAGGGCGCGCTCGAGATCGACGCCGTGAGCGAAGGTCAGGCCACCGAAATGGCCAAAGTCAAATTCTCCCAGGAGCAATCGCTGTGCGACTGCTCGCTGTGCCGACCGCATCCGGATCGATGCGGCCGACTTCACGTGAGCTGATCGACGGGTTTCTGTTTGGCCTGGGGGAAATTTACCTCTCCCCGCTGGGGAGAGGTCAGGGAAGCTGCGGGCGCCGCAATCCTCCGGCAGGATGCGCACCGCGCCCTTGGCGGCGCTGCTCGCGAATGCCGCGTAGGCCTTCAGCGCGGTGGAGACGGCGCGCTTGCGCGGTGCCGCCGGCTTCCACGCGGCGTTCCCCGGGTCCATCGCCGCACGGGCGACCCCTTGAGCTCGGCATCGTCGACCGCGAGGTGGACCTTGCGGTTCGGGATGTCGAACTCGACGATGTCGCCTTCCTCGGCGAGACCAATCAGGCCGCCTTCGGCGGCTTCAGGCAAAACGTGGCCGATCGACAGGCCCCACGATCCGCCGGAGAAGCGGCCATCGGTGATCAGCGCGCAGGCCTTTTCCCAGCCCCCTTTGACTTTAGATAGCTTTGGGCGGATACAGCATCTCCTGCATGCCCGGACCACCGCGCGGACCCTCATAGCGGATCAGCACCACGTCGCCGGCCTTCACCTTGTTGGTGAGGATGCCCTCGACCGCCGCGTCCTGGCTCTCGAAAATGCGCGCCGGGCCTGAGAACTTCAGGATGCCCGGTCGACGCCGGCGGTCTTCACGATGCAGCCGTCCTCGGGGAAGATTGCCGAACAGCACGGCGAGGCCGCCGTCCTTGGAAGGCATGCGCGGCGTTGCGGATCACGCCGTTCTCGCGATCGGCGTCGACCTCATCGAAGCGGCTGTTCTGGCTGAAAGCCTCCTGGGTCGGCACGTTGCCCGGGCGGCGGGGCGAAAGGGGGCCCTTTGGGTTTATTCCCCCATCACGTCCCCGCGGTTTAGCGCTCGTCCAGCGTCGTGCTGTGCACGGTCGGGCCGTCGGTGGTGAGCAGCTTGGCGCGGTCGAGCTCGCCGAGGATCGCCATGATGCCGCCCCGGGGTGATGCACGTCCTCCATGTGGACGTCCTGCACCGAGGGCGCGACCTTGCAGAGCACCGGCACCTTTCGGGAAAGCCGGTCGATGTCGTTCATCGTGAACGGGACTTCGCCTTCGCGCGCCGCGGCGAGCAAATGCAGCACGGTGTTGGTCGAACCGCCCATCGCGATGTCGAGCGTATCGCGTTCTCGAACGACTTGAAGTTCGCGATGTTGCGCGGCAGCCCTTGGCGTCGTCCTGCTCGAAAACGGCGGGCCAGATCGACGATCAGATGGCCGGCCTCGACGAACAGGCTCTTGCGGTTGGGCGAAACACCAGCCGTTGCCGGGCAGCGCCAGGC